>MIQA02004442.1:0-18915 GCA_001887855.2 Sclerospora graminicola | reverse complement strand
ATTCGCCGGACAAGTGGTCCAAGCAAGCCAAGGCCGATGGTAAAATTAATAACCAGAAGGCCACCATGCTTTTTGACTCAGGCGCAGAAGTGTCCATATCGTTGACACCACCTTTGCTCGTAAGGTGGGGTGTGAAATAGATGAGACGAAGCGGCAGGAGTGTATCGGTATTAGAGAAAGTTCGTACAGACCCAAGGAAGAACAAGAGTTAAGATTACGTTGGCTGGGGCTTTGGTGTACTACTTTACCGCCTGAATGGGTAAGTTCGCGGGGCAGGATGCAATTCTGGGGATGGACGTTATGGTCGCAGCCGGCATACGGCTGGATATATCTCATGGGACATTGACGTTGCCGGGTGAGGTTCAGATCCAGCCGGCTGGCCGGTGGTCTTTATATGGTGCCCAAGCCCAGTTCCTCAAGTTAGGTCAGTTTGTAACGGTGCCAGTGGGAAGAGCGGTGGAAGTAATGGTACGACCACACGACAGGAGGAGTAAGTTATGGCTGACAAGGGGCGAGTGTTGGGTACCCTCATTTGTTAAGGGGGGTGGTGGTCATCTCAACTCTATAAGCGTGACCAACATCTCTGAAAGGCCCCTCACCTTGCATGAAGACGTGATCATTGGTATGTGGCTGGCCGAGGACAAAGTGCCCCGCCGGCCGGGCTATGTCACTATTGGCTCAATACGCTATATCGAGTTGCAAAACCTGGCCTTTCAGGCAACCACCGATTTGGTCAGCGGAGAGGAAGAATTGGAAGAGGACCAGACGCCGATGGTGGCTAAACCCGAGTACCGGACCCCCTCTAAGATATCGACGCGGAGCCGGCCGTCGCCGGATCCGGCTGAACGTATTGGCAGAGATCTTGCCCCGATCGATGAACTGGTTTTGCCCACTCAGAGGAAGACGGACAAACGACGGAATCGGGAGAAAGGACAAAGCAGAGTTACATATGCGGTCACCCCCGATGGTGGATGGTTTGATGACCGATGTGAAGGCGGATCGACCCAGTCGGCCGATCAGTATTCGGAAATAGTCGAAGGCGGATCGACCCAGCCGGCCGATCAAGATTCGGAAATAGTCGAAGGCGGATAGACCCAGCCGGGTGATCAAAATTCGAAAATAGCCGAAGGCGGAACGAACCAGCCGGCCGACCGGAATTCGGAAATAGCCGAAGGCATATGGACCCAGCCGGCCGACCAGAATTCGGAAATAGCCGAAGGCGGATCGACCCAGCCGGCTGATCAGGATCCCGAATTAGTCGAAGCTAACCAAGTCTGCATTCATGAAGGGGGCGAGCTATGTGTTGAAGGCATGGTGGATCAGATGGCGGTGCTACCTGAGGTAACCCCTGCCCCAGGTGGTTACTATTGACGATCTGCAAGTGGGAGACCCGGATGTGAACACCCCGGAAGAGATCAGCAGGCTGAAGGATATCATATGGAAACGGAAGCATCTGCTGATCGGACCAGGAAACGCACTGCCTCCGGCCGCCCATGGGGTGGTATGCGACATTGATGTGGGAAACGCCAAGCCGGTTGCACAAAGATGCCGGAGAGTCACCCCCCCCAGTATCGGGAAAATCTGTCGGAGCTTATCAAGGGATTGCTGGCCACCAAGATACTTCAGCCGTCCACCTCGCCATGGGCTTCGCCCATTGAAAGCATTATCAAGAAGAATGGGGTGGATATAAGGCTGTGTATTGACTACCGGCTGGTGAACCGGCTGACTAAGCTGATGGTTTACCCGATGCCGTTGATAAACGACCTGTTGGAGGACCTGGATAAAGTTTTGTGGTACTGCTCATTGGACATGGCCAGTGAATTTTGGGTGAAGGGCCCAGCGAAACACTGGATCCAACAGCTCAGCCGGGAAACCCGAGGAAATTGGAGGGGATTGGCCGGTGCGTTCGAGGAAAAATACTGCGGAGCTGGAATGTCAGCGGCGCGACAATATTTCCACACCAAGAAGCGACCTGATGAGACCCCCCTGGAGTATCTTCATCGCCTTAATGTCGCTGGCATGAGAGCGGATATTCCCGTTAAAGAAGATACCAGCCGGTCGGAGGCTGCCCGTGAACACGTGGAACTTTTCATCAGCACGTTGGACGATCGGGAGCTGGCAGACCAGCTGGCGTTACTGTGGTTGAAGAATACGACGGAGCTGGAATTGACGTTGCGCACGTACCTAAGGGCGAAGAAGCAAGGCCCCAAGGCGGCAGTCGGAACCGGCCGTTTCAAGTCCCGATTTAACGCGGATCAAGGAGGCCGGCCGCCATCTACCAGGACGGCCCGAGCCGTCCGCATGGTCGCCCGAGAGTCAGACGCGACCAGCTCGGAAGAGGAGTATCAGCGACCTGGGGGCGAGTCTGAGGAGGAACAGTATCGGTACCTTTTCTCGGCAGAAGCCAGTCAGCCGTCCAGGCTGCCAGCCGGTTCCGGTCAGTCGAAGAGTTTTCCGGCTCGAGCTGACCAGGATTACCCCAGGCGCAAGTGCACCCACTGTGAGTCCATCAAGCATGACGACCGAAGCTGCTGGAAGCGGCTGACGTGCAAGAAGTGCGAGAGGAAGGGACACCCGGCGGAACACTGTCTGTTCACGTGTAAGGCTTGCGGGGAGGTGCATGAGGCGGGACTGTGCCCAATTGAAGAATTCTACAACCAGATGAAGAAGTGGTACGTCCCGACCAAGCATGCTGGAATGCTGCCGCCCGGAGCGGAAAAGATGTTAAACTAGATCGCTCGCCAGGTTGGAATCTGGTTCGAGCCGAGCGGTCTAGTGTTAGTATATATGCATATGTCGGTAAGGAGGATAATCAAGAAGCAAAGCAAAGCGTAACCGACAATACATGTAAGTTTGACGATTACGTCACCCGGTCCCCGGCCGGTACGGCTGACCCCTTCCTGGTGAGCAGTATACGGACGTCTAAAGTGCGAATGGAATTAAATCTGTTACCTGGCGAGTCGCGAGGTTATTGGAAGTATCACTCGCCGGATAAATGGTTCAAGCAGGCCAAGGCGGATGGAAAAATCAATAACCAGAAAGCTACCATGCTGTTCGACTCTGGCGCAGAAGTGTCTATCGTAGACACCACCTTTGCTCGTAAGGTGGGGTGTGAGATAGACGAGACGAAGCGGCAGGAATGTATCGGCATTGGAGAAAGTTTGTACATGACCCAGGGAAGGACAAGAGTCAAGATTATGTTAGCTGGGTCTTTGGTGTATTACTTTACCGCCTGGGTAGGCAAGTTGGCCGGGCAGGATGCAATTTTGGGCATGGATTTTATGGTCCGGGCCGGTATACGGCTGGACTTATCGCATGGAACATTGACGTTGCCGGACGAGGTACATATCCAGCTGGCCGGTCGGCGGCCTTTATATGGCGCCTACGTCCAGTTCCTCAAGCTAGGTCAGTTTGTAACGGTGCCAGTGGGAAAGGCGGTGGAAGTAATGTTACGGCCGCACGACCGGCGGAGTAAGTTATGGCTGACAAGGGGCGAGTGCTGGGTTCCATCGTTTGTTAAAGGGGGTGGTCATCTCAACTTCATAAGCGTGACCAACATCTCTGAAAAGCCCCTCACCTTGCATGAAGATGTGATTATTGGAATGTGGCTGGCCGAGGATAAAGTGCGGGCTATGTCACTATTGGTTCAAGACGCTATATTGAGTGGCAAAACCTGGCTTTTCAGGCAACCACCGATCTGGTCAGCGAAGAGGAAGAATTAGAAGAGAACCAGACTCCGATGGTGGATAAACCCGAGTACCGGACCCCTTCTAAAATATTGACGCGGAGCCGGCCGTCGCCGGATCCGGCTGAATGTATTGGCCGAAGCTACGCCCCGATCGCGGAACTGGTTTTGCCCACTCAGTGGGAGACGGACGAACGACAGGGTCGGGAGAAAGGACCAGGCAGAGTTGCATATGCGGTCAACCCCGATGACAGTCGGTGTGACGACCGAGGTGAAGGCGGATCGGCCCAGCCGGCCGAGCAGAATTCGGAAATAGCCGAAGGCGGATCGGCCCAGCCGGCCGAGCAAAATTCGGAAATAGCCGAAGGCGGATCGGCCCAGCCGGCCGACCAAGATCCCGAAGCAGCCGAAGCCGACCAAGTCTACATTCATGAAGGGGGCGAGCTCTACGTTGAAGGCATGGAAGAGCAGATGGCGGTGCTACCTGAGGTGACCCCCTGCCCCCCAGCAGTCACTATCGACGATCTACAAGTGGGAGATCCGGATGTGAACACCCCGGAAGAGATCGGCAGATTGAAGGATATTATATGGAAAAGACGACTTCTGTTGATCGGACCAGGGAACGCACTTCCTCCGGCCGCCCATGGGGCGGTATGTGATATTGATGTGGGAGGCGCCAAGCCGGTCGCACAGAGATGCCGAAGAGTTGCCCCCCAGTATCGGGAAAAGCTGTCAGAGCTTATCAAGGGTTTGCTGGCCACCAAGATAATTCAGCCGTCCACCTCGCCATGGGCTTCGCCCATTGTAATTATTATTAAGAAGAATGGGGTGGATATAAGGTTGTGTATTGACTACCGGCTGGTGAACCGGCTGACTAAGCTGATGGTTTACCCGATGCCGCTGATAAACGACCTGCTGGAGGACCTGGATAAAGTTTTGTGGTATTGCTCATTGGACATGGCCAGCGGATTCTGGGTGGTCTCTATGACCGATCGTGCACGGGAGATCTCTGCGTTCGTGACGCCCTTCGGGTTGTTCGAGTGGAACCGGATGCCGTTCGGTCTGAAGAATGCCCCGCAGATTTATCAACGGCTGATAGATAACGCGCTGTACGGACACTTCAAGATCAAGGCGGATCAAGATCCGGCTCTGGTCGGGGATGTGTTCGCCAAAGGTGACCCGGACCCCGACCCAAAACCTTCAGTTTTGGGGCGGCGGTCTTACATTGATGACATTCTCGTTACGGCAACTACCTGGGATTTACTGTGTGACAAAGTGGAGAAGTTGATGATTACGTGTGAAAAGTGGAATCTTTCGATTAGTGTGGTTAAGAGTTTCTGGGGAAAGACTAAGGTGACCTATCTGGGTCATCAAGTGTCGATTGCCGGATTGGAGGCTAACCCGAAGGATTTGGAGTCCTTGAGTAATCTGCCTTTCCTGTGATCCCTAAAGGCTATGCAATCCTTTTTGGGCAGCCTGAATTATTACAGTCGGTTCATCGAGGATTTTGCAGTCTATGCGGCGGTCTTGTATGAGTTGCGGGAGGTGGATTACCATAAGCTGAGAGAGCTGGATAGGCAAGCGGAGACGCAAGCCGGGCCGGCAATTTCAGCCAATGAGGAAGCGCCCTTTTCGGTTATTTCAGCCAATGAGGAAGCGCCCTTTTTTGTTATTTCAGCCAATGGGAAAGCGCCCTTGTCTGCCCAGACAAGCGACCGGCCGCCGGACCCCGGCGCGGCCGGCCCGGACGACCACATGACCCGAGCGATGGTGGCTTTTGGTATGTTGAAAGCGAAGATGGCGACCACACCGGTCCTGAAACATTTCGATGTTGACAAGACTCCGGTGGTCATCATCTACGCTAACAAGTGGGCCATCTCGGCCGCTCTCGTGCAAGATCATGATGGAGTGTACTGTCCCGTGACCTTCACCAGCCGGGCCTTGAAAGTTAATGAAGTTAATTATGGGTTGGTGGATAAGGAAGTTCTGGCTCTATTACGGATCTTGGATGTGTGTTATACTATGCTGGTGTCTCGGACTATCAAAGTACTATCCAGACGGTCGACCCTATCATGGCTCCTGACGGCGAATAGGATTGATGGCCGGCTGGGGAGATGGGCGGCTCTGCTGTCTCAGTGGTCCCTCGAAGTGATTAAGTGTACTAAAGGGGAAGAGGAAATACTGGGCACACTGGCTGCCAGCATTACCCCCCGGGCAGAAGTGGAGGAAGCACTGATAGCGATCGCACCTCGGAAGCAGCCTCGACAAACTATCGTATTGCCGCCGCCAACAGTGGGATCCACGGAGGAACTAATGGTTTTGAGTTTCGATGGGTCGGCGAGTGTAAAGAAAGGGGTCGGGGCCTATAGTGCCATTTTGTGGAAGCTGCCCGAATGGAAGGCGATCGCGGCCGCCTCGGATTTCACACCTGGCATCACGGTGAACGAAGCGGAGTATAGAGGACTGCTGCTTTCTCTAGATCTGTTGGCTGGCCGGACACAGGGGCGGATCATCATATGCGGTGATTCCAACCTAGTGATCCAGCAAATCACCGGAGAGATAGATTGCAAGGCGCCGCGGCTGAGACTGCTGAACGATCGGGTTATGTCCGCCTTGCGGAGATGGCCGGAGCACGAATTGCTGCACGTCAAACGAGACTGGAACAACAGCGCAGACCATCTAGCCACCTTGGCCATGCGAGATCAGACAGGTCTCACCATTTCGGATCCAGGACTGTTGGACAAATTGGCGGAGATGAACAAACTATCGGAGATAATCAAACCGGCCGCTAGAGGCGAGGACCCCTCGCCCGAATCCAGCCGTCCCGTGGAAGAGGAATATAGCGACCGCAACTGGGAACAGGGCGTCCACGCCCGATCGGACCAAGAAGTGCCCTGTAGCGATAAAAGGTCCCTCTAGGCGAACCCCGAGCAGGCCTGGCGAGACTAACCACGGTTAGTAGTCAACAGTGAATGTTTGGAGTGGGAACGGAAAAGGAACGGATGGATATATTAAAAAAGGAAAACTGAGAGAAATAGAAGAATTAAAGCAAGCCCGACTACTCATCCCCGTCGATGACTATACTTGCCTTGGAGCCGAGTCACCCGAAGCCCAGGGTGGTCGGAGGGCCGTGCGCGGTATTGATTGCGCCAAGGATCTTGCTGGTCAATGGCCGCCAAAGATTGAGAAAGAGAGGTGGTCTGATCCAACGCACCTAGGCCGGGATACCACGTCCCTCCTTCCGCCGCATTTCCGCTCCTGCGGTTTGGTAGATGGAGCATGAACGGGAAGAGAAACAGGTCCAAGTCACACTTACCATCCCGGATACCCGCCATGATGAACGCACACAGACGGACCCACGCCTCGGAAGCTCGTCCCCGACGATTCTTACGGGCAAGGGAGTACCGGCGGAGGGACTCGTCCGCTCGCTTGCCCTCGGCAGAGATGTACAGGAAGTGTGTGGACTCCCAGATGGCCCGAGCGTGAGCCACGGTGAAATCGTGAAGTCTCGCCTTGAACTCCGTGAACCATGGGTTGGACGGAAGCCCCATATCCGGCATCTTGGTGTGCAAGATTTTCCAAGGCTCGGTCTCCATGAGTGTGTCGATGGCGCCCGATCCCATCAGGTCAGGGTTCCAAGTCTCTGGAGATGGCGCCTTGTAAGATCGTGGGAACAACCAGAGAGGCGGACGGGACAGAGAGTGAGCGAGTTGGGAACTGGAGATATCAGCCAGGCTGGTATTGCTCAGTTGCTTAACTGGCCAAGGCAGTATGGCGGACCGATCCGCCCCACTGGGGAAGCGCCCTCTCGATAACCACAGAAGCGGAAGTTTGGGAAAAGAGGGCGCGAGGGGTAGAGCACTCTTCCGGACCTTAGGTTTGGCGGCCGGTCGGCGTGTAGTACGTGACCCGGCCGGGGTTGATCGTCGTTGTTTGGCCGGAGCCTGGGAGAGAGGTTCTTCTGAGTCACTCAGGTCGGGAGGAGTCAACCACTGATCAGGGATGTCCTCGTCGTTGTCTTCCACTTTCTCCTCGGCCACTCCGTCGGAACTCGAGTTACGCGCGACTGGAGCGGCCGGGGCGTCGACAATGCGGGGAAGCAAGGATGGGTCGGACGGCTCATGTTCCCCGGAACCAAAACCTGCCGGCGGCGGAGTCTGCAGATCGATGATCTGATCGGATTCCACTTGACCCGTCGTTCGTCTACCGGAACGGGAAGGGCGGCGACGGGTATCCGCGCGAGAACGGGTTAACGCAACATTGACTCGCTGGGCCTCGTAATCCTCGTCTTCTTCATCATCATCATAGATAACCGAAGGGGAGGATGGCCCCGAGTCCGAAGAAGAATTAGGCGACGCGGCCGCTGACTCAGAAGAGGGCGCGGCCGCTGACCCGGATGGAGCCACGGCCGCTTCGGATTCCGAGTCCTCTTCAGAGTTAGAACTGGGGGTGAGACCGGTTCTACCGGGAGTGTATTGAGGGGATGGAAGAGGGGACCGCTCCGCGAACAGGCTGTCCTCGCTCTCCGACCCGGGCTCTTCCCCGTCGTCCGACTTGTCTGGAGGACATTGGCGCGAGGGTGGGGATTCGCTCTGCTTCCTCTTCTTAGGCGGGCTGGCATCGGCCAAAGGGGGGCTAGAGCCGGCCGGACGTTTTTGCCCCTGCGATCCTGCCGGGGCGGACGAAGAGTTGGGACCGGCAAGGGGCGAGTCGGAGCCGGCGGGAAGTTCCTCAGGTTCCGACCCTGCTGCAGCGGGCAACGGGGTTGGGTTCGGCGGAGAAGTCTTCCACTGATCCACCATTCCCAAGACAGACAAGACGGATTCCCGTACCTTGGGAGGAGCTTGCAAAAGGGGAGCGGCCTGGCTCTGAGTCGCCTCGAGCTGGTCTTGAAGTCCACACAACAAGGACCTAAAACGATCCTCTTTATCCAGCATGGCATGACAAACACGGTCCGCCCGAGCCAGTATGGCATGGGCGTCGGAATTCTCCTGGCGGGCCCGGTACAGCTCAGACCGCAACTCCTGTTGCCGAGAAGTGGCTTCTTGCAACTGCCGCTCCAGATCCGTGATTTGGCGAAGGGCCTGGGCGTGGGAGTCGCGCAGGTGGTCGCGGTTGTCCCGCACTTTATCCAGGTCTTGGGACACCTGGCGGAGCCGGGTACGAAGATGCGTAAGTTCCCGAGACATGTCCGGAATTTTAGCAGATTGCTGCTTCAGCTGTTCCAGCTGTTGAACTGCGGAGTGACAAGAAAATAAGGGCTGTAAGCGACTGGGCCATCACGTAAGAGGAGATGAGGCACTTACGCTGAAGCTTGGATCGTTGGACCAATTCCTGATTGGCAGACCGGAGAGGCTCGACGACGTCTTCCAACATGCGGAGGCGGTTGCGCTCTCCCGTCAGGACGGCGACTTGGCATTCGAGATCGGCCACCTTTTCTTGGAGATTGATTATTTCTGGAGATGGACCCCGAACGGCGGCTTCATCAGCCCGGCGGTTGGCAGCGGCGAGTTGACGGACCAAGTCGGCTTGGATTTGCTCCAAGCTATCCACCTGGGCGGTCAACACGTCCAGCCTTTTTTCCATCCCCGCCGTTTCGGAGATCGGGGCGGATGGCGCGGCCGCTCGTTGTAGAGCGTCCGTAAGCTGACCCACAATGGCCCTGAGGCGGGCCACCTCATCCTCCGCTGTTTTGCGACTGAGTTTCAGCTCGGCGACCCGGGGGTTCAGGCGGTCCAGCATCGCGCAAGAAGTTTTGAAGCTCTGAGACAGAGCTTCATAGTTGTCCTGACAGGATCGAAGCTCCGCCCGAAGGGAAGAGACGACGACTTTCAGTCTGTCTCGGTCGCCGCAGGCTTGGCCGTGAACGCGGAGCGCAGCCTCGGCGTCAGCGGTCGACAGCACCAGATCAGGAGTGCGAGATGATTTCGGCGGTTTTGCGATCTCCACCCCGCTGGCAGGCGAGTCGTCGTCCACGAGAACAAGGCGGCAGACGTTGGCCTTGTCAATTTGCAAGACTGGAGGTGAATCAAGACAATGTCAGTATTGGTGGGCATGCTTGCTAGCCAGTGTGGAGACCGACCGAGTTCATGGAGATGTTATAAAGTGGTGGGGTGACGTACCAAAGCGAGGCATGGATGAGCGGTATCGGGTCAAGTGAGTTCGAGTGAGATCGTGTCCCGACCGTTGTGCGGCCGTGTCGCGACTCAGGGGCGGCTGTGGTGAAGCGACTTATGAAATAATGCAAAGTACTTCTCAAAGGGCGCATTCTGATTGGCGGAAATACGGACCAAGGGTGTGGGCGCCGGATAGTCGCCGCCGAGGAAGTCTACAAGCGGCCAGGCGGCGCCAGGCTGGAAATCAAGTCGGCGGACCTGACAAGGGGCGTGGATAGTCGGACAGGCGGGCTGAGCAGACGGGAGGACTATGGATGTTTGACGGCCGAGGCGCGGATGGCGGACGGCCGAGATGGCGGATTGTTTGTAAGGATGGAGTGAAGGGAGCCTGAAAGAAGATGATTGTTCTAGTGGATGGAGTAGGCACCTGGATCGTATGAGAGGCTGCCAAGGGATTGCTAGCGTCAGCGGCCGAGGGGCGCGGATGGGTGGCTATCCAGCTGAGCCGGCCGGGTACAATGTACCATTCGGACTGGTACCAGATGGGTTCGGTGTACCGGCCGGGTTGGTACCATCTGGGGTTGCTGTACCGGCCGGGCGGGTACACAAAGTCGGAGTTAGCCGGGTTGCGTTGGGTAAGGTACATGACTGGTCAGCCGTGTTATTTGAGGTAGGTTACACAAAGGGAGTATTGGACATAGGATAAATCAGTATACGTTTCGCTTTCTTAGACGCAAGTCGCTTTTATTGGTTCACGGCAGAAGGCTAACAAGGTCCCCTCTTGCTGTTATTGGTTTGCCCGGGGAAGGTTAAGTTAACCCACCGGAAGTCCCCTGACCGGGAGTCGCGGCGACTTCGGATACTCGCCTCAAGTCGCCCGTGTTTTGAACACGGTATTAAGTATTGGGAAGTGGTGACATTTTGGCCTTCTGTGGAAGAGTGTGGAGTTGTATCTGCCTCATATACACATTTGGATTCGCCCTTCATTGTTATTGGTTTAGCTGGCCGATTGATTATTCTCGGTCCAGCCGGCACTATACAAACTTCAAGTGTCTTATTGGTTTAGCTGGCCGATCGACTATTCTCGGCCCAGCCGGCACTATACAAAGTTCAAGTATATTGCCAGACGAGCTCCCCGGTGACGCTTTCCGCCCAGGAGCTACCCCTAGTCCTACACCTCATCTCCCTATTGGACGGATTTACACTTTTCGCCCTAGGGTCCACCAGGAGAGCTAACCACCCAGTACTGACGGGTACACAAGGTGAGCTTTCAACATGCAACATTCGAGCAGTCGCGATCAAGCGGATGGAAGCGACCGATCCAGCCGGCCGGAAGCCGGATCGGATCATGACTCGGATGGACGGAGTACCCCCTCCGGTAGTCAGTCGTCTGGGACCCCCGTGGGTGTTCGCGTCTCAGGAAGAATTTCTGAGAGCGACTACACCACACTTGTGCAGCAATTATTAGAGACGATTGTAAACGTTCCACGGCTTCTACAGTCACCGTTCGTGGCTGCATTGTTCCAGGTTAGTAACGCAAAGTATTGATGATGAAATGGCCTGGACTTCCGCTCGAGAAGGCCGGCTAAAGACTCGCTTTTTGTTGAAGGGAAATCGTAAGAATGTCCGGATTAACCGGACTTCCGTATCTTGTGATAATGAATGATTCAGTCGCATGTGTACTTAGATACTGTAACAACCGAGTCCAGAGATTACGGGGCAAAGCAATTGTGACACGATGGGTCTTGTTATCACTACAAGTACTTTGTCTTGTTCTACACCGACTGACAGATAGCGTGGAGCTGCTTTGAAAACTGACGTTGCTCGCGGAGTCGGCCCATGCTGCCTCGATGTTAGACCATATTCTGAAAGAAACAAATCAATTATTAGGGGTTAGCTGGTTTACCCTAGATTTTTACCTCCGCAATGTCATTAAAAGTTGAAGAAGTGGAATCAGTGCGCAGCGCTCTGCGCCTACGGTTGAAGGCCTCCAATCTTCTCCCAACTTCTCTTCCAGTACTAAAGCTACGAAAGCAAACTCGTATGGCATGGACGCAGAATTGCAACTCGAACATCTGTTTGAATGCACAGTGCAGTTTGGCGAGAATCAGTGGGGTTTACTTCTTGGATCTGCGGGCAGCAACCGACGCTCCATTGTAACACGTGTGATGTGTAACCTGCGTACAAAGTTTGGTGACTTTACATTGTGTACTTAAATGGCCTCATCCTACAGAACGAGCTTGAGGCCTTCAAGGAACTCAATGCGCAGCTTACACGAGCTACAACAGTGAAGCATCCAGTAAGTATATTCTCAAATATGGTTTATGGCTATATTTCGAATGTAATGCTTGATGAAACTGTCAATGGTATGCTAGGTACTATCTTATTGGAATATGTACGATTATCTACATGGTCGGCTTGTCGCTAAAGGCAAAATTGGAGATCATGTAATCATTATCATAGACGCTTTGGAGCAGTATGTGCGAGAAAAGCAACGCCAAGCAAATGCTTTTGTATAATTTGCTTGACTGGCTTCAGGTAAAAGTGTCCAAGAATCGTTCGGATACGTGTACACCACATGTCTCACTTACCGTTTGCTATATAACCCTAGGCAAAAGACATTAAGATGGGCGTGGTGGGTATCACCAATGACTACAATGTCGTTGATAATCTTGAAAAACGAGTGCGTTCGAGGTAAAAGTACGAAGAAAAGTTCGAAAGAGTAATACCGATGATTCGTATATATCTTTCTATATACGAATCATCGGTATTGCTCTTTCGAACTTTTTTTGATAATTTCTCGAATCTTCAGATCGTTGTTAAACGACCTTCCTTCCCGAAGAAACGGCAACACCTTGTGCAATCATCCCCCTCGACACTGGAAATTTTAGCATGGACTACGTCAACCATCTACCAAGTTCATTGTACCTTTTGTTAAGGGTATAAGTGATCTATTGAGTACTCAAAGCAAGTTCCTAACTAGCCTCGAGTTTGACTACGACATTGGCAAGCCACTTGCTTTTTTTCCAGAGGCTTACCTTTGCTGAAGTCTTCTACCTTGATGTGAATACGCCGCTACTAACAGCTTAGCACTTCCGTCAAGCAAGGCTTTTGTCGGTGCAAGACCACCAATTAGCTGTTCTAGAGACTGTAACAGAACATGGCATCGCGCTGCTAATTGGCATGAGACATTTGGAATAAAAGTGGCCAGCGTGTGTTTACGTTGGAAATGGTATATTCTCGGTGGGACAGCTTCCTTCCTCAGCACGATATGCTTTCCCAACTGCCAACACGTAGCGAAGCACAAAAAGCTTTGGAAAATCTGTTGCAGTTGAAGCTTATAAAGGACGCGGGAGACGCTTTCAAAATCGGGCGCGGTGGGGAAGCTTTTGTAAAGCAGGACTCTTTCGGTTTACTCCAGCCTGAATTTCGTGCTGTACATTTGAATTTTGCACCCCAAACACTGGAAGGTAGGTTACGTAATGGTAGCATTAAGTGATCGAGTGAATTTTCGCGCAAAACGAATGCATTGGCTCTAGCTAAAGACATCAAGTATCGCTATTTTTGACTCGACCGAAGACACAATAGCAGCAAAGCCTTCCCCATCGATAACAAGTTCGATATCGAGCGCGGTCTTGCTATTACTGGGTCTACACGATGTTGCTGGTCGTGAATGCAACGTATGTGCTTAAGATGGAAGCAAAATCAAAGCAGACGCAGAAGAAACGGGCAAACGAAATGTGAAGGGTTGCCGAGGCTTCAAATTGGTCGCAATCACACCGTGATGGATCTTTCTCAATTCCATGAAATTCTGTTCACATGACGTCGTTTGCGCAATGATAGGTACATGGTAGCAGCGCATATGGAGCCATCTTTCATGCTATCTAGTCGGCCAAGAATTTTTTTTATTCCCGGCTGGTGGGTCTGCCCAACGATCCACCTGCTTCGTCCGGCGGAGCAATACCCCGAATCGAGACTAGACGTTTTGCTTAAGAACAAGGCAGAAGAGGGGATACGTGTGTAGGTGCTGAATTATAAGGAAGTGTCGATGGCGGTGACTTTGAACAGCATGTTCTCAAATCAGATGCTGAGTAAACTGCACAAGAATGTTCATGTTTTACGTGTTCGTGATTCCTTGATGAAACAACTTGGCTTGTGGCCACACCCTAAAAGATTGTGAGTATAGATCAGAATGTGAGCTTTGTAGGCGGCTTGATCTGTGTTTTGGGCGCTGGGCTACTCACAATCACAAACTATTTGATGAGCCTGAAATGCCAACGAATTTTGTGGGCAAAGATTATTCCGATCCGTGCGTGAAGGACTTTATTGAAGTTGATCATCCTGAGGATATTTTGATTGACTGCACGACTGTGCCGCGTATGCCGTGGCACAATTGCCACCGTCGTCTTAAGGGCCAACCATGACCCGCCACTTTGTTAGCGAAGGAACTATTCTGTTTCCACTTGCAAGAAATCACGGAAGCTACATCACTAATTTCCAATGAAAGATTATCCGGTAGTGATCCTCGACAGACGGGGTCCATAAAAATTGATGAAGCGGCGTCAAAAGGCTGTACATGCGGTGCGGGCAACGTGCGGATTATCGAGAGGTCGCGCGAACACCGATAATCGTGGGTTCAATAGCGTGACCACGGAACGTAGTATCCAGGATGCGTACCTTCGTCTCATTGGATCCGCAAAACATTTCATTTACATTGAGAACCAGTTCTGTGTGTCAGGGCTGGAAGAAGATCACGGGTAGCGAACCGAATCGCTAATGCTCTGGTGGAGCGAATCATCTGGGCGTCAGATAACAGTGAAATGTTCCGCGTGCTTGTGTTTATGCCACCCCTGCCCGTTAGCCAGCTGACAAGGACGCTAGTAGTCTGAGTGGTGTGATTCACTGGCAGTATCGAATAATCTGCCGCGGTGAACATTCGATTAATCAACGTTTATACCAAGAACTGGATGAAGATGACCCGTTCAAGTAAATGGTAGGACCCATAAGTCGTCACACTTTACAGAGCACAATTAAACTACTGGCATCGTAGTCAAAATGTTTCCTACGCGTCCGGAGCTTCTGATTGGTCAGATCTGGGGGTGTGGTCCATTTATCAAAAGGGTGTGGTCTAGCTATCAGCGCCCTATTATTATTGTGCTTTGTAGCTATTTTGGCAAATAGAACCTGTATTTTCGACTTATGGAATTTATACAGATCCAAAATAAAATTGAGACATGTGCAAAATCGAGCTCGAACTCCAGAATAAAAGCAGAATTATGCCAAAATAACTCGGTATTGATGATTTCAATGCCGAATTGCACCATAACTCACGCAATTCGGGCTCGCTGGGTCTAAAAGAGACGTCTCGTTACTTTTGAGTAAATTTGCTCTGGGTTATTGCATATGTTTTTTACATTAATACAAACACAAAAAAAATTACATGGCCACAAGTGCAAACTGTATACTTTATTGCGTTTAGATACCATAATGGTTGACTCATTTAAAGTAGAAGAGACAGCACCTCCACTTCCACATAAATCGTTGTGACTATGTTCTTCTCTTTTTTCTACTTTTCAGCGAACGGAACCCTCAGGCTTGAAGGACGTCTGTAGGAAACAAGGAATGCTACGACGAAAGAGCATCGTGAGCAAGGCAATGCGCAGATAAGAAGGGCAGAGCAGGAAAGTACAAGCATCGTTATCACCGGGGTGGGTGAATGTCGTAAATGAAAGCAACCAGCATGTTCTTCACATTAAGGAGATATTACGTGACAGGCAGACTGACTTCCTGCTAATATGCTTTATTGTAGTGGAGAATAAACAAGCTTCACATGAGCCGCTTGATGGTACGCTTCGATGGCTCTGAGTCCAAGTATGAACAAGAGATTGATCATATAACAGAAGAAATTACGGATGAGTTTTGTATTGCCGAGAAGGAAGTATGGCGCAAAGTCATCGCAACGGGGAGATCTCGACCGCTGAAGCCAAACTAGACAAAACGTGCAAAGGTGTGTAAACGGGATGGTAGTATACTTACTGGTGAATTATTGACACATTTGTTTCTGATTAGAGCATTAGCGATCCAGCTGAAGAAACTGTCGGGAGAGTTTCGGAAGTCACAGATGACACATATTGCGCAGAAAACCAGAAAAGAGGACCCCGTCGAATTCGATTTTCTGGCAGAGAATGAAGCCAAGAAAAAAATGACGCAGTGGGCTGATACGGTTCGTTCATCATTAGTCGCTGTTTGTGTTTGAAAATCTTTGTTTTACCACGCATATTTGTACCAGTTAGGGATTTACCAGGCGCCGATGACAGAGTTCGAGACAACCGAAGACGTTATCAATGAACGCGATCAGGAAATTCAACGTATTGCCACATCCTTCACGGAGGTGGCCACAATATTTGGTAATACTTGTTATTGACGGGCACGGTGTTCAAAGCTTCATGATTGTGGTCTTCCAATGGTACCAACAGTTGCTTTAAAACAAATCCACAAATGGCATGTCTTACTTCGTCTAGAAACTCATCATACTGGTTCCCACCGCCCAAACGTGCACCACCCAGCTGATCCATCAACGGTTCATCTTGAAGCATACTAGTTTTGTGCTCACCCATCTTCCTAGACACCATATTTAATAGCATTCGAGCTTTGCGCTTCGACATGAAGGCGTGTCTATCGTCGAGGCTGATCTGTGTAAGCGCCAACACAGACGACTCACAACCACGTAAATTTTCGTGCTTAGGCGCTGTAAAGATTTCGGCACGAGCTGCAACGCATTCAATTTGTTACTATGAGCTAAACAGGAGCATTCCGGGCGATCAAACCCTTCACAACGACGAGGTACGCCGATATAAAAACTCTTATAACAACAGTACGGCTTGTATCCATCGTAGTCCTAAAGGTACAGGTGCCACCAACGCGGCTGTCTGTCTCAAAATCCCCTCCTTCGCAGATGATACAAGTGGAAATTGACCGCTCAAGAAGAGTGAAGACTTGCCGGAGCCGGGTTGGCCCGTTACGAAAGTAATGCGGCTTTGTACGCCATGGTGTTGCGCAAAACTTATTTGCGTACTACATGCTTTCTGGCCGACAGCTTGACTACATGTAAACTTTGCTGTTCCAGCTGCCAAAATGGCAAATTGGTTAAGTGGGTTGGATCGGCATTTTAATTTAAAATTGGCTCTATTTCATAGCTAATTGAACCAAGTTTTAAAGGTGTCGAAATGTGGTGTAGTCGCTCTCAGAAAAGCTTCCTGAGACGACCCTAGGGCGAAAAGTCTAAAGTCCGTCGAATAAGGAGACGAGGGTTAGGACTAGGGGTAGCTCCTGGCGGAAATCGTCACCGAGGAGCTCGACTGGCAATATACTTGAACTTTGTATACTGCGACGGCTGGACCGAGAATAATCGATCGGCCAGCCAAACAAAAATTAATGAAGGGTAAATCCAAACGTGTACGTAAAGGGGAACTCCACAATCTTCCACAGAAGGCCAAGATGTTACCACTTCCCAATACTTAATATACCGTGTTCAAACACGGGCGACTTGAGGTGAGTATACACGACGCAGCGACTCCCGGTCAGGGGACTTCCGGTGGGTTATTTTAACCTTCCCCGGGCAAACCAATAACAGCAAGAGGGGACCTTGTTAGCCCTCCGCTGTGAACCAATAAAAGCGACTTGTGTCTAAGAAAGCGAAACGTATACTGATTTATCCCTATATCCAATACTCCCTTTTGTGTAACCTACCCCAAATAGCCCGGCTGGACAGTCATGTATCTTACCCGAAGTAGCCCGGTTAACTCCGATTTTGTGTACCAGCCCGGCCGGTCCACCAACCCCATATGGTACCAACCCGGCCGGTACACCCAACCCGAATGGTACCAGCCCGGCCCGGTACACCGAACCTAGCCCGGCCGGTACATCGAACCCAGCCGGATCGGCCGGATGATCATCCATCTGAGCTCACTGGCCGCTGGCGTTAGCACTTCCTTGGCAGCTCCACGTCCGATCCGGGAGCCTCCTTCGTCCACTAGAACACTTATCCTCCTTCAGGCCCCTTTCGCCCATACCTTCCAACCAATTCGCCCCTCGGTCGTCCGCCATCCGTGGTCGTCCCGTCGGTTTAGTCCGCTAGCCCAACTATCCACGTCTTCAGTCGCATTCATCCGGCCTGATTCCAGGCCTGGCACCGTCCGGCCGCTGGTAGATACATCCGGCGGCCCTCAGATCACGTCCCTTGTCGACCGGTCCGGGCATCCAGCTAACGGCGACATTTCCACCAATCAGGTGGGGGCGTTCACTATCATTTGTCCGTTAATTTCTGGGTCACTTCGCCACAGCCGCCCCTGAGCCTTGCCGCAGCCGCACAACGGTTGAGGCACGAGCTCACCACATCTCTCACACTTCGGTTTTCCGCTGTCCCTATGTCCGACCACGACAACGTCCACATTGATCCCCTGCCGGGATACTCCGCGACCAGTACGCAGCCATCGGTCGTATGCCCAGATGCCGTCCTGCCGGCCTAGAGCGTCGTCCAGTGCAGCCCGACGTGGCTACCCTTCACGCTCAAATTTGCTGCTCTGACCATTCAAGTGGCTAGCCTGGAGAAGACTAACGCCGAGTTGGCTCTGACCGCACGGTTGGTTAATCAGCAAGCAGATGGAGCCCGGGTCCGGGAGGCACTGACTGGAAAGTGAGAAGACCGACCTTCTTAAAGAGAGGTACCACTTCCAACAGCTGTCAGACTCGCAGCGCATCCTGAACCAGAAGGCCACAGCCGCCTTGAAAATCCAAATTAAGTGCATCTTCGCCTGTCGGGACCATCTCCCAGCCCGCTCACCCTGTATGCGTTCTCAGAACAGAATGTCATGTGCTTTCGCGTCTTGATGATCGAGTCTTCTCAAGCCGCGCGCGAGGTGACGGCGCACTACGAGAGGTACATCCTCCTCTCTCGGCAATTGGAGAGTTCGCAGATAAAGCTGGGCAATCTGGAATATCGCCGGATCCGGCTCGCCAAGAAACTGGAGAAACATCAGATGACGTTTTACCGGTCGGCCTCTGCATTGCCCGAGCTTCGGCGTCGAATCCGAGAGCTTGAAGCCGAGTACGCCG
>MIQA02004441.1:0-33914 GCA_001887855.2 Sclerospora graminicola | reverse complement strand
CGACCTGATGCTGTACGAGGCGGCGGACCTGCTGCTCGCGGAAAAGCGCACCGGGGACTACGGTGATAATGGCCTCAAACCTGTCGGTCTTGAGCAAATTAGACGTGCCATCAACATCAAGTTCCAACAGGACTACAACGCCTCTCAAGTCAAGAGCGCAATTCACCAGGTTTGGATAGGCTCAAATGGATGTGTCTGACGACTCGCAACTGTATCCTAGACCCTCAAATCTCTCTACAAGGCGTACGACAAGCTTCGTGATTTTGGTGGGACGCTGATGAGCAGTGCTTCACGACAACGGGCGATGTTTGGGACAACTATATTTCGGTAAACTTAGACGCGAACAAATGGCGAAGGAGACGAAGCTGATCGTCGGCACTGTGCACTGTAGAAACACAAGAAGGCCAAGAGATTCTAGAACAGTTCTTTCCCTCCGTACGAAAAGCTACGCGAAGTGTTCGATGGCCAGACTGCCACTGGGGCATATGCGCGATCATCCAGTGAGCTCTGCACCCACCCAGCGCGATCCAGACGACGCTGATGGCGAGTCGCCGGATGAGGCCTAGAGACGATTCCGAGAGCGCTGTGGGTATCCAGTGGATAAAACTGCCGGCGGTGCAGGGGACAATCGTCGGGCATGAGGAGGATAGGGAGGAGATGCTGTAACGCCAAGAAAAGAAGAAGAAGACGTCGCGGCGCTGGTATGCATTGCGCCGCCTAGAGAAGATTAACAAGCAGATGATCGGGGTAAGCACAACCGTTGTGAGACTCACGAAGCGGGCTCAAGCGCTGCAAGAGAGTAAGATCAGCTAGATTGGTCAGGAAGGTCCTCGTGTCCGTCGTGATTTTCCATCCAAAACGGCAAGACCTTCCTTCACAAAAACCTCCGTGGGGTGTGGCTGTTGGGGGAGATGGAAAAACTCTCATAAGCTACACGTGCCGGTGACTGTGCATCAAAATCAAAAGGAAGAACTGTAGTGATTTAAGCGGTGGGTCGTTCGTTAAATGATTTCTGTAACTTCGTTTGAAGATATAACTTGTGCGCAATTAAACTAACTTTCCAATTGCAGACGAGACAGAAGAATTCATCACGTTCTGCGATTTTTCTTTTTGATACCCGAATTAATATGAACACCAGAGAAACCACCAGGCAAGTGGAGTCCTCGTACGGATTTTTATCCCGACCTTTTTGTCCTTTACGACCATGCCTTTGACTCTTGCTCACCACATGTTTGCCTTGGACAATGGTGTCAAAATCCAAACTTTCTTCCTCCGCATCTAGCTCTGGCGACGGACTAGCCTCCTCGCCAGCACTGTCTTTGGTGTTACAAGAGGCGGCTGCCTCCACAAAAATGGAAAAATTGGTTTTCGCGAGCTCGTGGATATCAAATATTGTGGGGTCCGAGATATTTGGAGAAGGGTGGCAATACAGCAGCCGACCATTTACGTTGTGGCGCAAAATTGTCACGAGCTGCTCTCGATGTATCAGGTCTCCTTTGCCAGTCGTCATGTAGCCACGATTGCGAGCATAAGACAGTAGTAGATGTATAATTATGTTGTATTAGCATTACAAACGAGAGTGAATAATTATATGTATTTTGCAACGAGATTGAAGTTTAAAGTGCGTAAATATCAATGGGGTCTGTTGCCTTTGCTGTCTTGGACTCAGAAATTTTGATTCCGTACGTTTGCCCTAGAAATCGCTTAGGTATTCGCTAACACAAGAGTTAACAAGGCGCTGAAGGTTTGCAACAGAAGAAGGTATCAAAACATGAACAGAATCGGGTCGACAAGCAAAAAGCAATACCGTAATCCTCATGTGCTTCCTGACGTTGGCTTGCAACTGACACCTGCATGTGGCCAATCAGCGCTTGGCATATATTTTTCCGCAAAATTTATGTCCTTCCTGACACCGTAATATAACCAATTATATAAAGTCAATTAATAGTACACCAAAGCTCAATTGGTTTCGTCAAATGTCCAAAATAGAATCAGCAATGACCAAAATTATTTGTCACCTTTTCATAAACGATATAAACCATCACAAACGGTTCTGAAAGGGTTTAGCTTTCATTACATTAAGTACGTCCGTAATGAAGGCATTTTTACATATTGTAGATTTGTGAAGAATAGTTATGTAGGAGAGTGATGACGAAAAAGAGCTGCAGAAGGAGATCAGGCGTCGAGAGCGCGAAGAGCTACGCCAATCCTAAAGCTCAAATTGTACAGGAAATGGTGATATAATTATTAATATTGCTGCTATTTAATTGTGTTCTAGTTGGATAAGCTTCCTATCCAATGCTAAGTAGCACCGAGTTTGCAAGCTTGGGTCTCGAAAACATTGCGTACGCCATTGCAGTAAGACATGTGGGGATTTAGCAGAGTCTGGCAACTTTAAAGTGCATATAAATCCTTACGCTAATGCTTCGAGTCATTTCGTCGATGCCATTTTGGGTGTGCCGTCAGCTGCTTCTGCTATTGTGAAGGAGTTTACAAGCTCTCTTCCACCTACACCGTTGACTTCGCTCGTGAATGATGCCGAGTTTGGAAAGCACAACCTTGTGGGTGCAGTGCTATCTGGATATGATGGTAGTTTTAATCGTCAAAATTGTCGTACAATAGTTGTCATGACGAGTTTTCGCTCCTGCTTAGATTGGATGGATTACACTTGTCAATGGCTTGGCTATAACAGCTCTAGGTGCTGGTGCATAGGTGATAATCCTCAAAAGCGTGCATAAGATGAAGCTCATGTAAGCAGTTTGGTCTTTCTTCTCAAACTTTCACTAATGTCAACTTTCAGCTCGATCGATTACAATCCAATAAAGATGCCGCACAGATGGGATTCAATACCATGCTTTTTTAATTATATTATGGAGGTACTCTTTGTTAGCAGGTTTGGACGAATATTTTGGTCATCTTTGATTCTATTTTGACATTTTGACGAGACCAATTCAGCTTTGCGTGTAGATAGTAAGTCATTTAACCAAATTGCAATATCACTGTTTGACAGGGTTGGGTCATGAAAAATATAGCTGTCAGGAAGCACATAAGGATTACGGTACACGCACCAATATGGTCCCGAAGTTGCGAGAGAGGTAGCACACCGCAACAGTAGATCTCGGCCTTTGAATTCACAAAGCTTGGAATTACAAGACCCGTGCCCGGGGGCAATCGCAAAGCAAATTTTGTCGGATGGAAACTAGGAGAGGCAATGAAAGAGCGCATCCATGCCACACCAGTCCAATACATAATAAATCAACTACACCAAAGCTCAATTGGTTTCGTCAAATGTCCAAAATAGAATCAGTAATGACCAATATTATTCGACACCCTTTCATAAACGATATAAACCATCACAAACGGTTTCCAAAGGGTATAGCTCTTATCAACATCAACCGACCAAAAACAAAATATCCATCTCAGGTGTGGTGCGCGCGAGACTACGCGCCACCCATTCATTTCCACGAACGTGCTCACTTATCAAGAATCTCTCAGCCACCAAGATGCCATACCAATATATGGCATATGGAGCCATAGCGTGAAAGAACACATCACGCTGTACAGCATCAAGCAATTTGCTGAGAACTACTTTTTTTCACGTGCAGGTAAATGATTCTAGCTTACTTATTATATATGTCAGTCATTTTGTTAAGCCTAAGATATGTTTTGTGTAGTACTGGATGCTGTCCAGTTAAGTGCAGTATTTTTGTTAAGCCAAAATACCCCTCTGTGCGAGAAAATGGCGGCGATGTGGGTCTGGCGATAGCGAGGCGACCATCACTTTCTATAATGAATCGTGGACAACCGAGGTGGTCCAGATGCTATTGGAAGTAGATGAAGGCTGGATGGGCTACTATCATGACGCAACTTGGGGCTGGTTTGAGGAGACATACATGACTTTTGTAGCGATCTTTTGTGAACGTCAGTGGCCTTACAACTCGAACGCGGCCTACAAAGCAATGCTTCAGGCGCTACATACAAGCGCGTTCAGTATAAAGCTCAGCAACGCGCGGTGCAGCTCCGACGACAACGCGCAGTCGTCACTGCCCGAGATGCGCGAACTTGGCGCTCAGATGCGGGGCGTCGCGAAGGACGTAAGCCAACCGATGCTATGGGCAGAGCAATTTGAAATTCTTCAACAAACTATGTGGGAGAAAGATTTAAATTTTACGATTGATGGCCGCACGGTGGAGAACTTAGCAGCCCTTGCGAACAAATTTGTTCTTTATCCGACATTGCTGCTAATTAACCGGACCTGACAAAAAGGAAAAGACCGACACCAATCAGGATGAGGGCGACACAGAGAAGTCAAAAATCTTAGAGCCTGCACGACAGATGCCACGCCAAGTTCTGACTGCTGAATCAGAGAGACACATACGTTTGCCACCTCAATCGCAAACACTGGAAACGCTGTTGATAGTGAAAACAACAATCTTAGAAATATACTCGTACGAATTGTATGTCTACCATGGAGAAACTGGGTCGTAAGAGAGCGGTTGAGACAGCACGCGACACTTGGGATCATCGGAAAGAGAAGGCATCGTGTGGCAAAATTTATTACCTCGCAGCGATCGAAGGAAAGTAACGGTAGCATGCCACTCACGCAACAGTTAATCATGGAGATTGTGAGACATCTTCGTACGTTGAAAGTGAGACAGCTGAATTGTCCAATTTTCACATCCTCAAACTATCGATCCATCTCGGTCAAACTCAGCAACACGGCAAATGTAGGGTCTCACTCATCAGGACCCACTGTGTCGAGCTTATGACAGACGCTCGCGACAAACTTCGCGCTACCAAGACCTTCCACCATTGTCAGCATATTCACGCCAATATGAAACAGTCTCTCGAATTTTGGTCCTCCATGTGCGATGTTGAGCTCGGCTTGATTGCCGCTTCTGTCCCGTAAAGATTTTGCGTACAAAGAACGGTCGGCAAAGGGATCTCAAAAAGATAGTCACACACCACCACAGCAGCCAGCGCGAAAATATCAACGTATCCAGCAATCGACAAACAGTGAACGTGTACGTATAGATGGTTGCTCCAGAAACAAGAAATCCGACGAGAAACCACTTTTTCGAAATCTCAATCCGTACGGCTGTATTGTGGTCGCGAACAGTAGTGGCGCACTGGTTGGTTTGACTAGTATTAGCCGATAATCAAGTTAAATGCTACTTCCTTCAAATACATATCCACTTTTGAAATAAGATTGTTTATAGGAAGTATTATTTGTAGCAGGTTCGACGAATAATTTTGGTCATTGCTGATTTTATTTTGGACATTTGACGAAACCAATTGAGCTTTGGTGTAGATCGCTCGCCAGGTTGGAATCTGGTTCGAGCCAAGCGGTCTAGTGTTAGTATCTATGCATATGTCGGTAAGGAGGATAATCAAGAAGCAAAGCAAAGCGTAACCGACAATACATGTAAGTTTGACGATTACGTCATCCGGTCCCCGGGCAGCACGGCTGACCCCTTCCTGGTGAGCAGTATACGGACGGATGAGTATTCTCGGTCTGAAGTGCGTATGGAATTGAATCTGTTACCCGGCGAGTCGCGAGGTTATTGGGAATATCATTCGCCTGATAAATGGTTCAAGCAGGCCAAGGCGGATGGCAAAATCAATAACCAGAAGGCTACCAGGCTGTTCGACTCTGGCGCGGAAGTGTCTATCGTGGACACCACCTTTGCTCGTAAGGTGGGGTGTGAAATAGACGAGACGAAGCGGCAGGAGTGTATCGGCATTGGAGAAAGTTCATACATGACCCAAGGAAGGACAAGAGTTAAGATTACGTTGGCTGGGTCTTTGGTGTATTACTTTACCGCCTGGGTAGGTAAGCTGGCTGGGCAGGATGCAATTCTGGGCATGGACTTTATGGTCCCAGCCGGCATACGATTGGATTTATCGCATGGAACATTGACGTTGCCGGATGAGGTACAGATCCAGCTGGCCGGCCGGCGGCCCTTATATGGTGCCCACGTCCAGTTCCTCAAGTTAGGTCAGTTTGTAACGGTGCCAGTGGGAAAAGCGGTGGAAGTAATGGTACGACCACACGACAGGCGGAGTAAGTTATGGCTGACAAGGGGCGAGTGCTGGGTACCATCGTTGGTTAAGTGGGGTAGTCATCCCAACTCTATAAGCGTGACCAACATCTCGGAAAGGCCCCTCACCCTGCATGAAGACGTGATCATTGGAATGTAGCTGGCCGAGGACAAGGTGCCCCGCCGGCCGGGCTATGTATCTATTGGCTCAAGACGCTATATCGAGTGGCAAAACCTGGCCTTTCAGGCAACCACCGATTTGGTCAGCGAAGAGGAGGAATTGGAAGAGGACCAGACGCCGATGGTGGCTAAACCCGAGTACCGGACCCCCTCTAAGATATTGATTCGGAGCCGGCCGTCGCCGGATTCGGCTGAACGATTATTATTTATTTGGCCGAGACTATGCCCCGATCGCTGAACTGGTTTTGCCCACCCAGAGGAAGACGGACGAACGACGGAATTTGGAGAAATGACAAAGCAGAGTTACATATGCGGTCACCCCAGATGGCGAATGGTTTGATGACCGAGGTGAAGGCGGATCGACCCAGCCAGCCGATCAAAATTCGGAAATAGCCGAAGGCGCATCTGTAGTGAAGCGACTTATAAAATAATGTAAGGCACTTTCCAAAGGGCGCATCCTGATTGGTGGAAATGAGGGCCAAGGGTGTAGGCGCCGGATAGTCGCCGCCGATGAAGTCTACCAGCGGCCAGGTGGCGCCAGGCTGGAAACCAAGTCGGCGGACCTGACAAGGGGCGAGGATAGTCGGATAAGCGGGCTGAACAGACGGAAGGACTATGGAGGTTTGACGGCCGAGGCGCGGATGGCGGACGGCCAAGATGGCGGACTGTTCGTAAGGATGGAGAGAAGGGAGCCTTTCGGGGGAAGAGTATTGTTCTAGTGGAAGGAGTATGCACCGGGATCGTAGGAGGGACTGCCAAGGGATTGCTAGCGTCAGCGGCCGAGAGGCGCGGATGGGTGGCTATCCGGCCGAGCCGGCCGGATACAATGTACCATTCGGACTGGTACCATATGGGTTCGGAGTACCGGCCGTACCGGTACACAGAGTCGGAGTTAGCCGGGTTGCGTTGGGTAAGGTACATGACTGGTCAGACGTGTTATTTGAGGTAGGTTACACAAAGGGAGTATTGGATATAGGATAAATCAGTATACGTTTCGCTTTCTTAGACACAAGTCGCTTTTATTGGTTCACGGCAGAGGGCTAACAAGGTCCCCTCTTGCTGTTATTGGTTTGCCCGGGGAAGGTTAAGTTAACCCACCGGAAGTCCCCTGACCGGGAGTCGCGGCGACTTCGTATACTCACCTCAAGTTGCCCGTGTTTTGAACACGGTATTAAGTATTGGGAAGTGGTGACATTTTGGCCTTCTGTGGAAGAGTGTGGAGTTGTATCTGCCTCGTTTACACATTTGGACTCGCCCTTCATTGTTATTGGTTTAGCTGGCCGATCGATTATTCTCGGTCCAGCCGGTACTATACAAACTTCAAGTGTCCTATTGGTTTAGCTGGCCGATCGACTATTCTCGGCCCAGCCGGCACTATACAAAGTTCAAGTATATTACCCAACGAGCTCCCCGGTGACGATTTCCGCCCAGGAGCTACCCCTAGTCCTACACTTCATCTCCCTATTGGACGGATTTACACTTTTCGCCCTAGGGTCCATCAAGAGAGCTAACCACCCAGTACTGACGGGTACACAAGGTGAGCTTTTAACATGCAACATTCGAGCAGTCGCGATCAAGCGGATGGAAGCGACCGATCCAGCCGGCCTCAAGCCGGATCGGATCATGACTCGGATGGACGGAGTACCCCCTCCGGTAGTCAGTCGTCTTGGACCCCCGTGGGTGTTCGCGTCTCAGGAAGATTTTCTGAGAGCGACTACACCACAAGATCGCTCACCAGGTTGGTTCAAGCCGAGCGGTCTAGTGTTAGTATCTATGTATATGCCGGTAAGGAGGATAATCAAGAAGCAAAGGAAGCGTAACCGCCAATACATGTCAGTTTGACGATTACGTCATCCGGTCCCCGGGCAGCAGGGCTGACCCCTTTCCTGGTGAGCAGTATACGAACGGACGAATATTCTTGGTCTGAAGTAGCTATGGAATTGATTTTGCTACCCGGCAAATTACGAGGTTATTGGAAATACCATTCGACGGATAAGTGGTTTAAGCAAGCCAAGGCAGATAGTAAAATCAATAACCAGAAGGCCACCATGCGGTTTGACTCTGGCGCAGAAGTGTCCATCGTTGACACCACTTTTGCTCGTAAGCTGGGGTGTGAAATATATGAGACAAAGCAGCAACAGTGTATCGGTATTAAAGAAAGTTCATACATGACCCAAGGAAGAACAAGAGTAAAGATTATGTTGGCTTGGTCATTGATGTACTACTTTACCGCCTGAGTAGGTAAGCTAGCCGGACAAGATGCAATTCTAAGGATGAACTTTATGGTCCCAGCCGGCATACGATTGGATTTATCCCATGAGACATTGACGCTGTCTGACGAGGTACAAATACAGCTGGCTGGCCGGCGGCCTTTATATGGCGCCCACGTCCAGTTCCTCAAGTTAGGTCAGTTTGTAATGGTGCCAGTGGGAAGGACGGTGGAAGTAACGGTACGACTACACGACAGACGGCGAAAGTTATGGCTGACAAGGGGCGAGTGTTTGGCGCCCTCGTTCGTCATAGGGGAAGGTCACCTCATTACATAATCGTAACCAACATCTCAGAGCAGCCCCTCACCTTGCATGAGGACGTGATCATTGAAATGTGGCTGGTCGAAGACAAATTGCCCCGCCGGCCAGGTTATGTCACTATTGGATCAAGACGCTATATCAAAAGGCAAAACCTGGCTTTTCAGGCAACTACCGATTTGGTCAGCGAAGGGGAACTGGTGGAGGAAGACCAGACTTCAATGGTGGCTAAACCAGAGTAACGGACCCCTTCTATAATATTGACGCAGAGTCAGCCATCGCCGAATCCGGCTGAATTTGACGGCCGAGACCATGCCCCAGTCGCTGAACTGGTTTTGTCCCCTCCGTCGAAGATGGACGAACGGCTGGATCAGGAGAGCAGACAAGTCGGAGTCACATGTGCGGTCATCTCCGATGCCGGCTGGCCCGATGAGCAGGAGGATGCTGGATTAACTAATCCGGCTGACCTGGATTCTGAATTAACCGAAGGTGACTTGGATAGTAATCCGGCTGACCTGGATTCGGAAATAGCCGAAGCGATCCATGATAGGAATTCGGATTCGGAAATAGCCGGTCGTGACCAGGATTGGAATCCGGCTGACCCGGATTCGGAATTGACCGAGGCTGACCAGGTATGTATTCATGAAGGGGGCGATCTATACGTCAAAGGCATGGAGGATCAGATGGCGGTGTTACCTGAGGTGACCCCCTGCACACCAGCAGTTACTATCGACGATCTACAAGTCGGAGTCTTACATGTAAACACTCCGGAAGAGATCAGCAGGCTGAAGGATATCATATGGAAAAGGAAACATCTGCTGATCAGCCCAGGAAATGCACTGCCTCCGGCCGCCCATGGGGTGGTATGCTACATCGATGTGGGTAACGCCAAGACGGTGGCGCAAAGGTGCCAGAGAGTCGCCCCCAGTATCAGGAAAAACTGTCGGAGCTTATCAAGGGATTGCTGGCCACCAAGATAATCCAGCCGTCCACCTCGCCATGGGCGTCGCCCATCGTATTGTTAAGAAGAATGGGGTGGATATAAGGTTGTGTATCGACTACTGACTAGTGAACCGGCTTACTAAGCTGATGGTTTACCTGATGCTGTTGATAAACGACTTGCTGGGAGATCTGGATAACATTTTGTGGTATTGCTCGTTGGACATGGCTAGTGGATTCTGGGTGGTCTCTATGACCGATCGTGCACAGGAAATCTCTGCGTTTGTGACACCCTTCGGGTTGTTTGAGTGGAACCGGATGATGTTTGGCCTAAAAAATGCTCCGCAGATTTACCAGCGGCTAAAAGACAACGCTTTGTATGGACATTTCAAGATCAAGGCGAACCAAGATCCTGCCCTGGTCGATGATGTGTTGGCCGAAATTGACCCAGACCCCGTCCCAAAACCTTCGGTTTTGGGGCGGCATAGATGACATTCTCGTGACAACTACTACTTGGGATTTACTATTCGAAGAAGTGGAAAAGTTAATGCTTACGTTTGAAAAGTGGCCTCTTTCGATTAGTGTGGTGAAGCGTTTCTGGGAAAAAACTAAGTTGACGTATTTGGGTCACCAGGTTTCGATTGCTGGACTGGAGGGCAATCCGAAAGATCTGAAGTCTTTGAGTAATCTGCCTTTCCCGCGGTCATTGAAGGCCATGTAATTCTTTTGGACAGTTTAAATTATTACAGCTGTTTCATTAATGATTTTGTGTCTATGCTGCTGTTTTGTATGAGCTACGGGAGGTGGATTACCACAAGTTGAGAGAGCAGGATTGACAAGGAGAAATGCTGACCGAGCCAGCAATATCAGACAATGAAATGCTGCCCCCGTCCATCCAGACGGGCAGCCGGCTGGAACAAAAATTCCAGTGCTGCCGGGCCTGATGACCACATGACCAGGCCTAGGTGGCTTTTGGTTTGCTGAAAGCAAAGATGACGACCACACCAGTCCTGAAGCACTTCGATGCTAATAAGGTGCCCGTGGTTATCATCTATGCTAGCAAGTGGGCTATCTCAGCTGCCCTTGTGCAGGATCATGATGAAGCATAATCTTCCGTTATATTCACCAGCCGGACTCTGAAGAAGTTAACTATGGGCTGGAGGATAAAGAGGTTTTGGCTTTACTACGGATTCTGGATGTGTGTTACACTATGCGGGTGTCTCGCCCTATTAATGTATCATCCAGACGGTCGACCCTGTCATGGCTTATAACAACAAATGGAATTGATGGCTGGCTGGGTAGATGGGCTGCGTTATTGTCTCAGTGGTCTCTAGAAGTGATCAAGTGCACCAAAGGAGAAAAGGAGATACTGGGCACATTAGCGGCCAGCATCACCCAAGGGCAGAAGTTGAGGAAGCGCTGATAGCCATAGCGCCTCGGAAACAGCCACAACAATACATCACACTACCGCCATCAACAGTGGGACCGACAGAAGAACTGGTGGCTCTGAGCTTTGACGGGTCAGCAATCGTAAAAAGGAGTAGGCACCCTATGAAAAGTGCCCGACTGGAAAGTGATTGCTGCCGCTTCGGATTTTATGCCTGGCATAACCGTGATTAAGGCGGAATACCAAGGGCTGTTGCTTTGCCTAGATCTGCAGGCTGGCCTGACGCAGGGGAGGATTATCATATGCGGTGACTCCAATCTGGTGATCCGACAGATCACTGGGGGGATAGACTGCAAGGCCCCCTGACTAAGGCTGTTAAATGATCGGGTTTTGCCCGCCCTGCGGAAATGGCCAGTACACGAAGTTACATGTCAAACGAGCGTGGAACAATAGTGCAGACCATCTGGCCACATAGGCCATGCGTGATGAGGTCGGCATCCCAGTTTCGGATGCGGATATGTTTGGAGAATTAATGCAAATGAGCAAGCTGGCGGAGATAATCGGGCAAGCCAGCGAGTAAGAAATCCACCCACCCGGATCCAACCATTTTTGGAGAAGAAGTGTATGACAATCAGGATTGGGAAACGGATTATATTCAGACCCTGTCGGATCGGGAGGCGCCTTGTAGCGACAGGAGATCCCTCTAGGTAAAACGTCAGCTGATCGGACGTTGCCCGACCGGGGTTAACAAGCCAAAGCGATGGTGAAGTAAGGGATAAAAGAAGCATGGACGGATATATTAAAATGGGGACAAAGAAAGGAAAGGGTTAAACGAGTCAGGTTGACCATCACTAAGGACAATTATACTTGTTGCGGAGCCGGGACACTCGAAATCCAGGATGATCAGAGGGTCGGTTGTGATATTGATTGCGCCAAGGATGTCGCCGGTCGATAGCTTCCAACGATTAGGAAAGGGAGGTGGTCCGATCCGGAGCACCTAGGCCCGGATACCACGTTCCGCCCTCTGCTGATTCACCGCTCTTTTTAATTTTTCGGCTCGCTAGATGGAGCATAAGCGGAGCGAGGAACAGGTCTAGGTCACAGGCACCTTCCCGGATGCCCTCCAAGACAAACGCACACAAACGGACCCACGCATCCGAGGCCTGACTACGCCGATTCTTCCGGGCGTGGCCAAGATTTCCCAAGGCTTAGTCTTCATTAGCTTGTCAACCGCACCTGACCTCATTAAGTGGGGACACCAAGCTGTTGGTGGAGGCGACTTGAGAGACGAGGGAATAGACAGAAAAGTGGACGGGATAACGAGTTAGCAAGTTGGGAGCTGGAAACATCGGCGAGACTCAAGTGTATTAGCTGCTCGACCGGCCAAGGCTGGATGTCGGACCGATCCACCTCACTGAGAAAGCGTCCGTCGGGTAACCACAGAAGCGAAGCTTCGGAAGAGGCGGCGCAGGAGCGGGAGAGCTTCGCCGGATCTTGAGCCTGGCTGCAGGCTTGGTCGGTTAACGGTCGGTCTTTGAATCGGGATCCAGCCGGAGCTGGAATCCGAGTTTTGGCTGAGGCCTTGGAGGAGGATTCTCTCAATTCTTTCAGGTTGAGATGCAACCACTGATCGGGGATGTCGTCCTCAATCTTTTCTTCCCCTCCTCCGCTCCTCCCTTTTCAGTTTTTCCGTTCTTCGTCTCGGTCTTCCTCCTGGAATCTGGGGAATTGTTTGCTGTCTCGAATTTGAAAGTCTCCTGGAAGGTCGAAGTGACGGCGGTGTTGGGAGGCAAAGACGAATTAGCAGGCTCGTATTCTCCGGAGCGAAAACTAGCCGGCGGTGGGATCTGTAAATCAATTACTTGATCGGGAGCCGGATAAGAGGCCGATCGGTCATTAGGACTCAAGAGGCGACGTCGGGTGTCCGCGCGAGATCGGGACGATGCGGCACACACCGGCTAGTTGAGGTAGACCTCGTCTTCATCGTCATCGTACCAGTACTCACTGGAGGACGGATCTGTACCCGCGTCCGAGCCAGATGGAGAGCCAGTTTTGGAGTTGGATGGCAAGTCAGCTGCAGAGCCGGGTCGCGAGGCAGCTCCTGATCCGGATGGCGAGGCAGCTCCCGATCCCGATGGCGAGGCAGCTCCTGAGCCGGATGGTGAGTTAGGTGTAGAGACATGATGCGCCGAGGAAGCGAGTGGGGATACTGCGGTTGCCTCCGGCGTAAGTGAATAACAATTGCTGTCCGACTTAACTTCCTGTTCACTAGCCGAATTGCCCAAATAACATTGGTGCAGGAGAGTGGATTCTCCCCTTTTTCTCCGTTTTGGGATGCTCGAAGACGGATCGGAATCAGCCAGGGATGGATTAGAGCTGGCTTGACGTTTTCCGGTTTCCGATCCTGCCGAGGCAGACGACTGAGACAGTTGCGGCGGAGAGGCTTTCCGATGATCTACCATACTGAAGACAACCACGATGGCCTCTCGCACACACGAAGGAGCCTGTACGATCGGGGCAGTCTGGATCCGATTCTCTTCGAGCCGGTGTTGTAGTTTGCAAAGAAGAGACCTGAACCGATTCTTCTTATCCAGCAGGGTGGCGTAGGCATGGTCGGCCCGGGCCAACTCGTCACAAGCATCATGATATCGTCTTCGAACTTGGCTATGCTCAGATCGCAGCCTTTGCTGCCTGGAGTAGACCTCTTGCAGCTGATGCTCAACAGGAGAAATATGGTGGAGAGCGTGAGCATGGAATCTAACAGGTGGTCCCGGTCATCCCGCGTGACGTCTAGCTCTTGAGACCCCTGGCTGTACCTGCCATAAAGATGCAACAACGCTTGGGATGTTTCGGAAATTTCAGCGGATTGCTCCTTCAGCTGTTCCAATTGTAGGACTACGAAGCGACGTGGCCATGCAAATTGTAAGCTACAGAACGACGACATAGGAGTGGGCGATTCACTTACGCTGAAGTTTCGAGCGGTGGACTAACTCTTGGCTAGCAGCCCGAAGAGATTCGACAACGTCAGCGAGCATACGGAGGCAGTCCCTCTCTTTCGTCAGGCTGGCGACCTGTTTCTCGAGATCAGCCACCTGCCGTTGAAGATCACTCGGTTCCAAGGAGGATTTCCGGGCGATAGCTTTGTCACCTCGGCGGTTGACGGAGGCGAGTGTTTGGACCAAATCCGCTTTGATGTGTTCCAGGCTATCTACTTGGGCCGCTAGCACCTCTATTCTTTTTCCCAGCTCCGCCACTTCGGAGGTGGGGTTAGATGGTGCAGCGGCCTGTTGTAGGGCGTCAGTGAGCTGGCGTACAACGGCCCGAAGACGGGTTACTTCATCCGCGGCCCTCTGGACGCTACGCCTCAGCTCGGAAATTCGAAGCTCAGTGCGAGTCACGCATCTCTGCGCTAGAACTTCGCAGCCGGCCTGACGGGATTGAAGATCAGGCTGAAGGGAAAGACAGTGTCCCTTAATCTGTTCTGGTCACCGCAGACCCGACCGTGAATGCGGAGCGCCGTATCAATGCGACCTGACCGTGAATGCGGAGCGCCGTATCAATGCGACCTGACCGTGAATGCGGAGCGCCGTATCAATGTCAAAGTCGAAGATAGCACCAGGTCAGCATTACGGGATGAATCCGGCGGCCCCGCAATTTTCACTCCGCTGGCAGGTGAGTCATCGTCGACCAGAGTAACTCGACTGATGTTATTTTGTCGACTCGCAGAACTGGAAATGTACCAAGAAAGGGTCAGCACAGACGCATTAGACATCAAGCCGGCTTGAAGACCGGTTTAATAGAAATCGCCAGAAAATGGGCAGAAGATGAACCAAATCGGGGCATGGGGAAGAGAGATAGAAAATACTTGTGTCAGGTAAGATCGCGCCCCAACCGTTGTGCGTCTGCGAAAAGCCTCAAGGGCTTTTGTGGTGAAGTGACTTATGAATTAATTAACGGCCAAGTATGAGAAACATCTGCTCGAGGGTGCATTCTGATTGGCAGAAAATGCTGGACAAGGGCGTAGATGCTGGATGGCAATTGTCGAGTGTATCCACCAGCGGCAGGATGGTGCCAGGCACGAATTCGATCCAGATGGGCGTGACCAAGGGACTTGTAATTGGGCTATCGAGAGATAGGCTCTCCGAATTAGGTGGGCCGGATGTCCGCCGATGGTGGATGATCGAAGGGCGGATTGTCTGAAAGATGTACGTGCGAAGGATCCTGAAGAAGACCGGGGCTTTGTGGAATACTGATGAGACGCCAGAGGTGGACGCTGGGCTGCTAAGGAAGAGTTAACACCAGCGGCGCAGTGGACTTAGATGGATGGCTATCCAGGTCGAGTTGGATATTTGGCGTATGGTACACGAATGAGTATCCAGGCGGGCTGACTGGCTAGGGTACAGTACACCAAAGAGCATCCAAGTGGAGCCGGATGGTTGTGGTGTACAGTACCCCAAAGAGCATCCGGATGGTTTTGGTGTACGACACACAAAAGAGATCCAGGTGGAGCTGACTGGGCTATTTCAGGTAGGACACATGACTATCCAGCCGGGCTATCTGGGGTAGGTTACACATAAGGTTGGATTGGATATAGGGATAAAAATCAGTATATGTGTCGCCATTTAAGACGCAAGTCGCTTTCATTGGTTGCCAGCAGAGGGCTAACAAGGTCCACTCTTGCCGCTATTGGTTTGCCCGGGGAAGGTTAAAGTAACCAACCGGAAGTCCCATGACCGGGTGTCGCCGCGTCGCGTATACTCAACTCAAGTCGACCGTGTTTTGAACACGGTTTATCTCTATTGGAAAGTGTGGTAACGTTTTGGCCTACGGTGGAAGATTGTGGAGTGTTATTTGGATTCCCTATCACATACACGACTGGATTTACCCCTTTGTTATCTTTGGTTTAGCTGGCCGATCGATTATTCTCGGCCCAGCCATCACAGTATACAAACTTCAAGTATATTGCCAATCCTGCCCCCCGGTGAAGATTTCCGCCCAGGAGCTACCCCTAGTCCTAATCCTCGTCTCTCTATTCGACGGGCTTTTAACTTTTCGCCCTAGGGTCCATCAAGAGAGCGCAACCACCAGTGCTGACGGGTACACAAGGTGAGCTTTACGAACATGGATCATCCAAGTCGTCACAACCAAGGTGATGGGAGTGACCGATCCAGCCGGCTGGATGCCGAATCGGATCAAGACCTGGATGAACGGAGTAGCCCCTCCGACAGTCAGTCATCTGGCCCCCCCGTGTGTGTTCGCATCTCAGAGACTTTCTGACCACACTCTTGACAGCCACGACCTGTGGGACGTCAGTGCAGGAGAGGGTTCAAGTCTACGATGCGGTAGTAGTTCCTGCGATGCTGTTCACCGCAAACGTTTTTCATCATATTCCTGAGATTATGAGAAGGCTAGTACGAATACAAAAAAGGTTTGCATGGAAGTTTTTACGCAAGAAGACAGCCAAAGACACAAAATGACGCCTACGCTTTTTTACATGCCGACTCATGTTGGGATCTAGGACTAATATCAATTCCCGCAGCCATGCATTCAATAGCTGTCAAGGATACAACCCTATGGTTGATTGAACCCCCGGATAGATATACCATGGCGTGGAGAATTTACAATTCTGGTATCATATCTCAAAATGGATGTAGGTTTCTCTCGCGTCGTTCACAAAGGGAGAAAAAAAGGATAATTAGTGAGGCAGGGAGTCAGGAGCAAACGCGACGGATCATTAAAAAGCGACTCGGACCTGACAATGATATTCGCAATAGTCTGCATAAGTATTTCACTGACTACATTTCTGTATGTTTAGCAGAATCATTGCAGGCGAAGCAGAGGAAAGGTCATGGTTGCAAGGATCAAGAATATATGCAGGTTGAGATAGACATTGACAAGTATCCAGATCCCATGCCTAAACTCCATTTTACCTGTGCGTGAGTACTTATAGAAGCGCTCGGATATATGCCGAGACATATTGTGGCATTTTGGGGCCGTTTTCAGTGGCCGAATAACCCATGGATTTTGGAAGCGACGACGCGGATGTTACTAGAGCGGAATTTTGAGCGAATACCAGTGCAGGCGATCCGCAAGTCTCAAATTAGAAAGATGGAACGCAAGGTATTCGAGTGTCGAGTTGACTAGAGCCAAGTTGATTAAATGGGCCGTCCCATTGATTTTGTGTTCTCCACGTGCTGGTATAGGAGAATTGATAGGAGAGGATATCGATCTGAAGCTGATGTATATACCCCAAGCCCTGCTTTTGACACACTGGCAGAGAGTGGGGCACGTCGGGTAAATAGACGTGATGATAAAGGTAAGATAGTATATACATTGCAGCAACCACAGGATGGGTTGCATTGGCAGAATCTTGGAAATAACGCAGACGTCAGCTGTATGTCGGACTATAAACCGGCATCGGCGAATCAGAAGTAATTTTTCAAGCAGACCCAACTATACTTGGACATCCATTGTGTCTACCTGAAGCAGTTATTGGATTACGAACACTGCGAGTGTTGACAAAGGGATTTCGAGAATTGTATTATAAGCAGATCACGCGTGGGGTCTTACAATTAGTGGAGAAAATGGGAGGCGAAGTGTCGTGAAGAAGTAATGATACGGAGCATTCAAGGGCAATGACCGAGCAGCTTATGGCGACATAGGAATATGCTCATCGATTTTCAGATGTGGGTTTACTATCGCATGGCTACTCTCCAATGATCGTATTTTATGATGCGTATGAACAGGAACGGACAGGCCCACTCGGTGCGGAGTGTAACAGTCCGGGGAACGGGGTACCACATATTATGTGGGGGGTGCGAACGGGCAGCTGGAGTATGGATTTTATTAGCGAACTATTGGGAAGATCGCCATGTAAACTTTCCAAGTATCACGAAGCCATGATGAGCAGAGTGGCACAGCCACAACAGATATTTTGGTGAGGCGCCTGAAAGACAGGTTCGTGCAAAAATACCAGGAGGGTGAACGACAATTGAAACGATTTTGGTGGGCAATATGCACCATCATCATTGCAGGTCTCTTGAAACTGCGAAACCAGATCGTGCATGGACACGAAGTATGGGGGGCAATGAAACACCGGCTTCGAGTTTGGAACAGGGCTTTATCTCGAGTAAAGACGATTATGCAGTATGAACGGAACATGGTTCAAACCAGGATAAAATGATTGTATTTACAAGTAACGCTCGAATGCTTAGAAGAGGAGACATGTCGAGTGGAGAATGGACGGAAAAACATATTAACTCCGCTTGAGGAGTTCCCAGTCACTCAAACCAAACTTCTGCATGCCCCTTTACGGTCATTCATAGTAGTTTAAAGTTCATTCTTAATAGATTATCTTCAAACACACAAAATCTTGCCATCAACCTTCCAAGTTGGGACGGTTCAGGGCTACCAAGATTACTATTACGTCAGGGACTAATAAGCCCACTGTGGATCAAGGACCGGGACCAGGAGGTCAATCCGACTATCATAATAAATACTGTGGCCAGCTACGGGCTACGGAACAGGTCGCTTGAGGATGAGATTGTTGCGAAAACTCAACCCTCTCAAGCCTCACAATCATTCCAGATACATGCATCGGATGTAGACATGGACCAAAATCTTACACCGCCGCGACTGCTGATAAAGAAATAGATTTGAATCCTGATGGTATACCGGTGGGCCAGGTGCCACCTATACACGCAGACTCAATGCTGAATACGACCCCGGAAGTGGGTATTGATACTGTCAATAATAGTGTCAATACCACTGGAGACGTAAATATGGAACCTCAAGCTTTGGCCGGGGGTACAATAACGGTTCCGGCTGGTTTGACGTCAAATGATTCGGTGGAATGTACGGCACCCACGGATCCAGCAGACATGGCTTTGGCCTTAAAACTCCGTTGGGGCACACGGCTCCGTTTATAACCCTTTGCCACGGGCCAGGGAATGTTGTATGACTTTCAATAGGAAGTAGAGGAGCCATGTCGAGCCCGAGGTAAATGTCAAGACGGATCGGAGTGGATTGTAATCCGTCAGCAGTTCGATGGAATTTATTGGAACATTATTTCTAATAATTGCATTTCTAGTAACGATGAGGAAGAAGACATGCTGAGCCAAGTTGTTTTCCAGGCCCACCCAGCCCTTCATCTCATCCGGTGGAAGAAGGATGACGACACCCCAATCTGGAAGATATCCGGCCGATTGAAAAAACGGTTTCGACGTTTGTATCACAGTGGAGTCGCGCCTGGGTTCGTTCCAATCATAAATAAGATGTGAAGGCGACTCGTTGTGGAAATGAGTCCAAGATACGGAGCCGAAACAGGTATGGAACCATGACAATTTGCTTACTGACTATCAAGAATGTGTATGATGGATGACCTTGCATTTAACGCGTTTGTTCACCGCCAAACATCCGATCGACAATGCATTCTCGATAAACGCTGTACAGGCCAGAAGTCGGATCTTCACCAATACTTTGGGAGTGTAGGAAAGCTCAAGCGGTATGTCGTCGACTTTTATAACAGTGGTTAGGAGTAGGCGTGTCAGTACATAACCTTCGCCTCTATCAGGAAGCAATAATAACGAAGTCGCCGCCGCCATTGGGATTGAAGGTAACAGAAGCGATGGTGAGTCGGCATGGGAGATACGATCGCACCTTTATTCCAGCGTTTGAGAGAATTTGGAAATGTCTCTATGGAATCATGTTAACTTGGTTATGGGTATTACAGAACCATTCGGTGTTTCAAGGAATTGTAAAGGAAGAACACGAACATTACGAATTTGTGTGTTCCATGCTTGCTGAGTCGAAATTGCATTCTAGATTTCATATGAACATAGTAGCTAATAGTTTAGACTAATTAGACTACATTTTACTACTTTAAAAAAATGTAGTTCTAATTAGTCTTAACTATTAGCTACTATAAACATATGCATTCTAGAATGTAATCTAGGCTCAGACTGATTGGATGTGGTACTGTCACGTATCACAGACTCTTGATCTTTGTCGACACTTGGGAACAGGGTATCTGGTGCTGGGAGAAATTCGAAGACGCACTGTGAACTAATTCGTAGTCTAATACCGTCTTCCCGAGTTGAGTATGATCGTGCTTCATATTCTCGCCACTGCTGCAACTTGAAGTTTACAGTTGTTCCATATCGTCTCTAGATGGTCAAACGCATCTCTCAGGATTCCTTGAAAGATCGTTTGGTTCCGAAGCTGCCATAGCCACGCAACACCAATCCCGCACAGGCCATTCCATAATCTCTGAAATACCGCTGTGTAGGTTTCATCGTACCACCCATGTTGATTCATCATTGCCTCCTTTATTCTTGATCCAATTGGGGGCGCCTTTCTGGACACCACCGCTGTTTCAAATAGGGATAACTCCTTATCAGTTAGAATGACTCCTCGCCATTGCTGGATCAACCGACGCCAGAAAGCTTTCGCTCGCTTACATTCCCAAAGGATGTGACTGATATCCGTCCTGGTGGATGTACATGTTCGATCTAGTTCGCATCTGCGATCCGAGGTAGTCCGGATATGAAAAGTGTTTAACTGCATAGTCACCGCCCTAAAGTGCACCCAAACCTGATAATTTGTCAGCATATTATCATGTTCTCATACCTTATTCAACTCCACATCTTGTAAGCCAGTCCACCAGGAACTGGTCGTGCATTTGGTCTTCCACTTCAGTAGCACCTTTGGTAATTGGGGTGCTATCCCATGAAAATACAGTTTGCGGGATCCTCGTCTTAAGTGAAACCAAATTTTTCGTATCGGCGTCGTCTCGCCAACTGTCCATCCTATCAGATGTAAATCCGGATGGGGTTTCAATACGACGTAATCATCTTGAGGTGAGGTTGTGTCCTCTTGGTCCTGAAGTGTACTTGATATCATTCTCCATATTATGCCATCCGCTTGTTGTGTGAGTATGCATGAATCGGTACTGTTCGATGCTACTCCTCTGACTCTCCCGGGAGATACAAGTGACCACTCGAACGATTGTAGGCAGGCCGGTCCCCGATCCATTTGGATTGGTGGTCTGACTCCAAGCGTTTGACCAATTTCCACTCTCGGTGAAGCTAGGATTATAGCACATAGCCATCGTCCTATTTTGGCGTACGTATGTGATTTTTCACTGATTCCAGTAACCTGCCACGTAAACATTGTTTTCGTTAGTCTGGTAATACCTAAATCTCTGATAGCCATTCTTGGTATTCGCACATATTTCCGTGGCACTAGTACATCCGCGTGCACTTCTTGTATCCACGGGTTAGAGCTCCTTTGATATGTTCCCCAGAAAGGCAGCATGGAGCCTGGGAGCAAGTCGTGATAAGGATACTCATCAATGTCTATTGTTACAGTGATGACATCTGAGTGGCATAATCCATGACTTTTCACTGCAAGACCATTTTCCATGTCATGTATCACCTTCGGTAAACTCGTTTGAGTGTATCGCTGCAATTTTTCCTTCTGTTCCAAATCTGGTCCTAGCCATTCCATTATAGTTCTTCCAATAGACCTGGTTGTGGTTTCGCGTACCGGCTTCCCTGCTTGACAGAGTTTATAACCTGTTGTTGGTGAAATCCATGGTCCAGATGAACAGTCAGAGCCTATCCCATGTAGATCTAACCATGCTCGTTGGTAGGTGTCTCTCGCAGCTATCAACCATTGGTAAGTTAGTTTTAATCTTTGAACCTGTAAAGCAACCGGTATCGATATTAAGCCTACTCCCCCCGCCGCGCGCGGAGTAAAGAGTAATGTCGGTGATATCTTGTGCCGTTCCTTGTCGGCTCTGGTGCTGTTTCTACATATAAATGCCTTCTGGATGTGAACTAATTCTTGTAATACTTCCCCAGACGGATCAAACATTCGCGCTGTAAATAGCAAAGACGGGATCGCAATAACATTAAATAATTGCACTCTCTCCATAAATGCCGTACCACATTCTGTTGCTGTCGCCAAACGTCTTTTGATGGCTTGAATTCTGAGTGCCCAATTTATGCTGCTTAAATTCGCCCAACCAAAGTGATAACCTAAATATCGAATGGTTTCTCCTTCCGGTATTACCGGTAACGTGTACCATTTTTTTGGTATAACTTCTGAATTTAGGAATAGAAACTGACTTTTGGCTGGTTGGATATGCAATCCTGATAGATCCCCGAATCTCCGCACAATTGCTAAAGCTACTGGAGCTTGCTCCGCTCGTTGAATGAAAATAGTCGAGTCATCGACAAATGCCGAGAAACGATGTTGTACCGAGCGGTCACATTTTAGGGGGTTTACCCCCAGTAACTGATGTTCCTGTAAAAATGCCAAGGCCAATGGCTCCGCTGCTATTATAAATAGCAGTGGAGCTAACGGACATCCCTGACGGATGCCTGAACGCACATCTAATGGCGTCGAAAAGCTGTTATTAACCAGAAATTCTGCTGTTGTTCCCGCATGAAGTCTGTTCAATAAATCGATGAAACCATCCGAGAACCCAAATAAACTTAGAGCTGTAAATAGATAATCCCGGTCCACCGTATCATAGGTTTTGCTGAAATCTAGGAACAGTATCCCTGCGCTGTGGGCCGCAGATTCTCTCCTCATATGTTTATATGTGTCAAAGGTCGCCTGCATCATTATTACTGCCTTATCCATTCTTCGCCCAGCTACGAACCCTTGTTGGGTTTCTCCAATAAGTTGTCCGAGAAAGGATTGCAGCCGACGGGCTATAATTTTAGCAAATAATTTGTATCCCGTAGTTAGTAAAGAGATCGGCCTATAATCCAGAGCATCACTGGAGTCGCCTTTTTTTCTTAATGGTATAACAACCGCCTTTAAGAACGATGTAGGTGGGGCTGCCCCAGCTAGAATCTCATTAAAGATTTTTGTTAATGGTCCAATGAGGATATCGGAGAAGTCCTTGTAGAAATCGTTACTCAAACCGTCATATCCAGCTGCTTTTCTACGGGCTATACCCCTGATCGCCCAAGCGACATCTTCCTCGAGAATTTCCTCCATTAGCAGCGTGTTTTGTAAATCAGTTACCATTCTATCCCTTGGCACCGTCATGAATTCACGTATGTCCTTCATCAATGTGGAGGTTTGTACAACTCGATGACTTGCGCTTAGCATTCTTTTCCAAGTGGCCGCAAATCTATCGGGAATGGAAATTGAATCCTGAAATGCCGGACCCGACGTTGCAGTTATTCTGGTCACTGTTTGATCTCGTTCCCATATAGATGTCCGTTTGAATAGCCACCGAACATCTGCCGCGGATCTATGGAGACGTAATCCCTTGCGAAAGGACCTTTCTTTACTCATATCATCTGCTAAAGCCTGAACAATATGTTTTCGTAAAGTCGCGTTATCTCTCGCCGTGCGCTGTAGATGCCTTACGCGCTTCCGTCGACGTCTCGCCACCTTCCTTCTAATATTGTATATTATGTTTCGGCACTCATCCATGGAATTATCCCACGTTAATGTTGACATTTGGGTGGTCAAGGGTTCCATTAACCGTTCCAATAACATATCTCGAGTTTTGTCATCACGAGATCCTGGAAAGGGGTAAGGCATTCGTCTATTTGCCAATTGTAATCTTGACACACTTGGGTCTTTTAGGCACAGACACAATTGATTATGGTCAGAATAGACTGAGGGAGCTTCTACAGCTACCCAGACTACCCAACCTTTCCCATTGATCTGATACATAAAAGCGGTCGATTCGACTCGCTTGATTGCCCCGCCAATACGTAAAATGATCTGTTGGGTCTAGCTGTAATTCTTCTTGCACGGGTGTCATAAGAAGACGTGCGTCCCATAGATGCCAGGATGCGACCAGTCTCGCGAGCGCTCGACTCTCAGGTCGATTGGATCTAGTACCTCCTAGTCGATCTAATATTGGGGTGTCCACACAATTAAAATCCCCTCCGATTATGCAGTTGGGGGGTTTTCTGACGAATATTTTGTTAATGTCACTAAAAAAACATTTCCCTTCCAACTGCATCCCCAGACGGCCCATATAGATTTATCAACGTGCAGTCATTCCATTGCAACTGCAATGACACGATTCGTCCACCCACATTCATAACATGGTTTATTATTTGATCCACAAGTTCTGGCACAATCAATATCGCTACTCCTCCTTGCTTATACGGGTGAACACTCCAATAAGACAATTTTTGTAAATTATGCGTCTGTCCCCATAACAGAGCCCATTGTGTCGCCACTTCATCCCGCTCCGTGGTGGTTACTATGTGCGTTTCTTGGAGAAATATAATCAGTGCTTGATAGTCCGATCCACCTCTCTTCCAGGACTATAGCCAATTTGAAATATCTTTTTTTTGTAAAACCCCTAACATTTTGGGATAATATTATTGATGTCAAATTCTTTGGGTCATCCTTACTTACTTTTGACGGTGTATATTCCATGTCTTTCAGAAGACGATGTTTCGTAAAAATATCACTGTTGTTCATTGCAAAATATTCATGGGTAGAGACATTCTTCATTGCGAAGCCCTTAGTAACAACTGGGGTCCTGCAGACCGTTGTCCTCTGTGGCTTTTTTTTCCTTGACGGTTGCCTGGATGGCATCTGCTGAGTACATGTACTCATACAAATCTTTCCATGCTTTCTGTTCTCTTTTTTCCAACGCCTTGAACTTTGCTGCATACTCCGGGTTTTCAGACATTACTCGTAAATGGCGCTGAAGGAGGCATATTATGGTATCAGTGGGATTGTAATTATTTCCAAGCATCGCTGCTAGCTGCTCCGCGAAAATATTACTGCTTAATAACATAGTCGCCAGAAGGAGTACTTGTCTCGGTGCGAGCAGTTTTAATAGTGTGTTCCCACCATACTGGATTTTGCGTAATTGCACCCATTCTTGGGAGCTGTTAATTATCGCCAATTTTTGACTTGGAGATTTCATGACGTTATAGCGGTTTTCCCATTCCGCAAACATTTGCCCTGGTATATCTAGAAGACCTTCATTTTTGCCCGCCTCCACTACCTCCAGCCAGCATTGCTCTCTCCATTTTTTCGTTAATTCAACCAATACACTCTAGTGAACACTATCCAGGATATAATGCGTTCCAGGTACATCCTTTAATAAGTGTAATTACCGATTGCCCTCTCTTTGGGCCGCCTTAACCCACAATGTTTTCGTGGATCTGATTAACGGGAATGGCACGCCCGTTTGTTCTTCCCATTGAAGGATTAAATTATGCCATGTGATATTGAAATTTTCTAGCGAGACTGGGTTCGACAAAATCTCCTTTTCACATTTCATGAAATCATCCATAAGTTCACGCTCAACTGGAACAATCTCCATTGATTCTGTTTTTTCTTCGGTATGGTCTCGCCGACATAATCGTTTTGAGAGGGGACTATTACTCCCTCCCGGTTCTGGAGAGTCCTGTGAATTGTCTCCTGTATCCGATGGTTTGTAGTCCGAATCAGATGTTGATCCGTCAGAGAGTAGTAATATTTCTTGTTCCGGTTGAGTATCCGCCCATACTTTGTGATACCATTGTTCCAAAATTGGTTTCGAAATTTGGTATTTTTGAAGGAAATACGTCGCCGTTGCTGGGTCCTCCAAGTTGGCCGCTAGTAAGCTTTGTTGTTCCGGAAGTGACAATTTACTAACAGTATCTGATAGGAAATGAAGTAATTCACGCATCCTCGAATCCTTAGTTCTGATTATGTCAGCAATTTCACATTTTAAGGCGTGGTGAATGGTCGGGCCATTGAGCCGGTGGAACATGTCCTCAATATTACCATCCCACTCATCTGGGTCCCACGGTGAACAACCACCATAATTAGTTACCATGCCTTCATCACTTTCTACAATCTCCTGCGATATCTCGCTACTATCAAACTCCGGTGCTCCTTCTTGTCCGGAGTACACCTTTTCGTCATCGTATCACTACTCTTATTCATGTCCACATTGTCTGATGGCCATTGTCGTTCACCACTTAATATGGCTGCGTAATGTTGCCCACTGTATTCGAGTATGATCGGTCTTTTGTCCCGATAATCTTGTTCCGTGACTTCTGTTAGAATTTTTTATATCCGTTCATAAAATACACCAGTCGTGATTGGGTATTCTCCACTTATTTGATATGTTTTCCCTCGTTTTGTACGCATTTCTGGCGTGAACAAATTGAAACCTGGAACCTTTGCACTTGGCGGGTGGCTTAGCACGTAGATATCTCGTTGTAGTATCGTACTTATCGACATCAGCGTGTCGTTGCTTCCCCAAGCTTAACGGGGGATATTGTCATTGATTTTTGAACTGCTTTCTGCAAATTCCAGTAAATACTGTTGAAATTGTTTCCGCAATTCTGTGGTTGACAAATCCGATTTGGTTCGACCCAGTTCCTTAAGGGTCGATTTCCTTGCTTCATGTGAGAATTTGTCCTTGAAGTCCATCAAGGCTCTTGCCAAACAACCTTCTTTCAAAGCTTTTGTCAGTTTTTCTCATGCTCCACCATTATTATTGATAATTTTTCCAAACCCGTTAAGGATTGACAAACTGCATAGAGTTGACAATTACCCGTAGGGGGGTCATAACTTTCCGCATACCCAAGGCTCCATACAACTTTGATACCGACTGTAAATCTTGCGGTAAATCCTCCTCCCAATCCAATGGTTCCGGTCGTAATATAGGCCCGTCAACTTTTGCGCATTCATCAATCACTTCCGTAATCACATTATTCGCCCGTCCTGCTAACATTAGAAACGCACTCGCCTTTTTCTGAAGAATCACTTCATATTCTTCCTTAGCCTTCTTTTTTTCCAACTTGGATTTGCGCTTTTTCGTTTTCGGTGGGTAACTTTCTTGTCTATCTTTACCTTGCCCAATTAATGGCTTGTTGCTAATTGGGTGAACTTTCCTTTCACGTGATTGTTGTATGTCACGTTGTATACTTGAGGCTGCCTGAACTTTCTTTTCCCGTGATTGTTGTATGTCACGTTGTAGACTTGAGGCTGCCTGAGGGATTGGCGCCTTTTCTTCCTCATCCTCCGCTGAATGTGGCCGATTTTGAGGTCTGTGTTTTTTCTTTGGTACCGTAATCCAGTCTGGTAACGGTTTCCTTTGCTGCATCTCTTGGTGATGAACTGCCTGCTGCTTGTCTTCTCTCGCTTCTTCACAGGGTTCCGTGTTTTTACACGGAGTGACACAAGCCACTGTTGGTTCACTTGATTTGTCATCGTTGGTCGTTTCTGATGTCTCGTCTTGAGCCGCCTTTCCTAGTTCGGCTAACGGTCGTTCTCTGACAGCATCTACTTGCGCTCTTAATTCTTCCATGCTCCTGAAAGTTTGTGTGGGCGCCTCATAAGTTTTCAACTCCTCTAACTTGACGTGAATACAGTTCTTCTTCAGTAGGTCGGAAAGAGCAGTCCCACATTTCCGCATTGGATGTCCTAGCTCACCACATCGTAGACATTGCTTCTTGCCCCGCATACTTGGGTGTTCCAGAATTATCATCGTATGTCCCCAATAGATTCGCTTGATGTCCAACAATGCCGTCGGGCAAGCTTCCGACTCCATAATTAATTCCCATGATGTTGAAGTATCCGAGAAGGGTCCATTTTTATCCAAATCGTCTAATTGAAATTCCATTCCGAGAACCTTTTTCAGAAAATTGGAGAGCTTCAATAGATCGACTGATCTAGTCACATTCTTTAGCACACATGAATAGTATCCTTTATGCTCGAAACTTTCTTCATTACTGTCTCTTTGCCGTTCCCACGCCGAACCACTCGTTGCTTGCGCTTGATGGTGTAAATTCTTGAGGATATGGTCGTAACGTTGGAACGGAACAGTTATTCCCGCAAATTTCCGGGCCATGTCCAGCGTGAAAAAGTGGAAGTATAAAGCATGCTTGCTACTGTCATAACTTATACTTTTTAGCGGCGCTATCATTCGCCACAGCTCCGGTCCACCTGTCCCTCTCGTCGTCGCTGCTGTTGCTATGCTTTCTTGGATGCTATTTGTGCTTAGGAATGCTTCCTTAATAATATTCTCACCTCTCAAATCGAAAACTAAACACCCTTCCACCTGTGCTCGGATTGTATGTACCAGCTTTACTTGTTCCTCTGTTTTCAAATTTACGCTTGAGAAACTGAGGTAATTTCTTTGCGATGATTGTCCTTCCACAAGTCCCTGGACGATTCTCCATTCCTCTGCACTACCTTCCCGTACTTGCATTGGCGCATATTTCCCATATTCTTTCTCGCATATAGTTCTCAGCTTAGTAATCTCATCTGGGGTGTACAACGATGTCTTGAACAGAAAAGTTTTGCTCACCAGTTTCGCATCTTGCTCCATAGTGGTGGTTTTTCCTGTCACCTTATTCGCCCATCCTTGAAAGGGGTGTGGTAGCCTTTGTTCTTGGAGTACTTTTGCCTGTCCGATAGCTTTCCATAATATGCTTTCGAAAGATTGCGCCGTTTTCTGCCCAATCACCGCCGAACTGATCACACGTTGACGCCAAAGCTCCCAATCTTTCTGTTCATCTATCACCATAAGTTCAAATAGATCCAGTACTCGTTCCACTTCCGCAGATTTTAGTTGCGGGAATCTTTTTGCTACATCTGATAAACGTGAAGTCGGTCCTCGGATCTTCACATAAATCGACGAAAATAGCTCTTGTGTCAAATCTAGCCAGGCTTTGACTCTCGGTTTGCGACTTCGCGCTTGGCGTAGTGCCGTCTTCAAGGCTTGTGCCAGTTGCTTTGGCTCACGTGAGTCCAGTGAGCTAATGATGCCTAAACGCTCTTCACTTGATTTATTTTCCTTTTCCCCCTGATTCTGAGGTACAGTCTCTGCTTTACTTTTATCCTCCTGTTCTCTGTCCTGAGATACGTGTTTATTTTCTGAAATCTCAGTGTTTTTGTTGGATTCGATAGTATTTTCCGGATCCTGTACCGGTTCGTCCGGTACTACTCTTTGTTCCGCATCATCTTCCTTCCCTGGACTCGTTCTCTCTGCCTCGATCGAGTCCGGGGTTTCCGGAACAAACTCATCTCCACTCCCTGTTTCTTCATTCGTGGGAGTGTGGTCGTTCGTCTCCCCTGGGTTGTCCGGGTCACTCGCAGGACCCGGGTCAAGTAGAGAAGGTCGGGTTTCATCATTGTCACGCATTTTAGCCCTAAACCTTAATTGGGACACAATTAAGGGCAGTATCGCAAATTTCGAACTTTACTACTTTATATTTTACATGATGTTCAAACATTTTTACACGGGAATTTATAGTAAAATACGGTTACTGCGCTTTTATGACTAATAAGGGGGCGTTAAGCTAGGTTATAAATTGAAGTGATGGTGTGGAGCGACCTAAAACGGCAAGCGCGTGATGTGCCTACACAAAAAAGCAGTTCATTACAGGGAAATGTTAAACTTATTTTATTCAAGGGTGCACAATGGATGCGCATTTTTCGGCACCCGGGAAAGGGGTCACACATATAGTGTGGGGGTGTACGCGTGCACAAAAACTTTGGACGCGAGTGTTAAGCTTATGGAACGGGTGGTGCGCCACTGCGGAGGAGCTAGATGCGTATAAATGGCACTTTGTAACGCGGCAGGCGCCTCCAGTTTCACCTGTTATTATGCGAAGGTTGCAGACGAGATGTGGAAATCAAGCAACGACATGCAGTAAGGCGATGAACAGATTGTGGTGGGCATTCTGCTCTATAGGAGCAACGTGGCTTTGGCAGTTACGTAATGAACACATTTCCAAGGATTACGAATGAATGCGAAGGAACATTTAGGGTTTCTGTGGAAGAAGACAGTGGACCAAATTCAGGCGGTGATTGAGTTCGAGAAGCGATGTCCCAGTTCACGGATACGGGGAATCCGGCTACAGTTATGTCTTGATAGCATCCAGGGTGAGATGCGAGACCAACCAAGTGATCGACAAGAAATTTTAATCTCGCTACGACGGGAAGAGTACAGATCAGGGGAAGGTTTACATAAAGTACTAAAAGGATTTATTGTAGCTAATAGTTAAATTAACTAAATAGACTACGTTTTACAACAACAAACTTATTTTATTCAAAGTTACTTATTTTGATAATGCTGGTGTCTTGAGCTTCATCAACTAATTAAATGATCAGTTCCTACATCAAATTTTTATAGCACCCATTCTTTTGCTTTATTTGCTTTTAGATAAAAGTATGCATCTCACTACACTTATTACCTGTACTTTACATCCCGAAACTTCGAGCAATGCAAAAATTTAGACGTAAAACTTACTGTAAATGAGGACGTCCTAGACATCACATTAAAATGTGATGACCATATATACGGCTTTTCTAGATCATAGTGCGCCTTTAGAATATCAAGTATCTACCCATGAGTTGCGGTACGTAAGAGTATTTAAGATACTTGATCAATTCAAATTGCAACCCAATTGGAACAGCTAGTTAGCCGTAAAAGCACAGTAAACACACTTAGTCGAATTTACCATAAATTCGACGATGAAAAGGAACTTTCATCTCCACCAATTTCTGCGACATCACGTGTGTAAAAATGGAAATAGAGAAACCGATTGGTGGAATTGTAGCTAATGGTTTTTAGTTAGCCCATAGTTCGTCGGAGCCAGTCCCCCGGCCGCCATCCACCAGGACGGCCCGATCCGTCCGCATGGATGTAGCAGCCGTAGCGGTGTATGCCTGGATACATCTTGTACTTAAAAGGCCTCCCTTTTAGGGCTTTCACCCTTTAAATCCATAATAAAACAGCCTTCAACTTGATCCATAATTGTTTGGACCAGAAGTACTTCTTCCTCCAAGGACATAATTCGTTTCACATTGGTATTTTCTTAGCCAATATTGTTCCTTCCACCAATCCTTACCGAATTTTCCATTTCTGGTCCGTTCCTTTCCTTATTTGGTCTAGGGCATATTTGCCGTACTCTTGTTCGCAAACCTTCCGTAAAAGTGTTATTTCTGTCGGTTCATACACGTCCATTTTAAAAAGAAATGGTTTCTTCGAAAGCTCTTCTGATTTGTCCACATTTAAAACCCGGTCGTTTTGCCGCCCATCCCGTAAGAATTGCTGGTGCTGGACCAGCCGAGTGTACTGCTACCTGATCAATAATTTTCCAAAGAAGCGCTTCGAATGTTTGGCTCGAGCGCTGGACGCTCGAGGCCGCTCCCATAATGCGTTGACGCCAAATTGTCCAGTTCAGTTTTTGAAGCACAACTAAATTTTCAAATAAATCCAGTAGCCGTTCCGATTCTCCTCTCTTAAGTTTTGGGAGCCTCTGAGCTATTGGGCAAAGTTTGGAGACTAGACCTTTAGCCTGAACGTAAATTTGCTCAAAACTTGCTTGCATGAGCTTTATCCATTCCTGTATTCGTGGCTTAGGATTAGTGGCCTTTTCCATCTCAAGTTTCAAAGTCTGTACCATGTCTGCAACTGAGCTATCATGGGTGATTGGTACGGTTGGCTGTTTTTTGCCCGCTGATTATGGGCCATGAAAGTTTGACACACTTGAACGTTGTTGAACTTCGGCCGGTAAAACCGGCTCAAATTCCGGCTCTGATTGGCAGGGGGGTCATCATCCGAACCGCCCGCTGACTTGTCATGGGCTGCGTTATCAATTTCCAGGTATTTACGCTCTTGTGCTGCTTCCACCCGAGCTCGTAACTCTTCCATGCTACGGAAGGTTGTAACAGGGGGACATATTGCTTTAAGTCTTCCATCTTAACCTGAATACAATGTTTCTTAATCAATTCTGCCAAATGCGTCACGCATTTCCGCATGGGGTGCCCTATACGCCACCCCGAAGTAACTGAGGTTGGGATTCCACAATGAGTTGGGGCTCCCGCGATGACGTACCGCCACCATCTGGTGGGCCTGGCCCGGGGGCTGATTTGGTCATTAGTGCTTAGGTGTTAGCTCCTGCGCAGGTAGTGCAATGTCCGGATCACTACTCGACCGTTGCTAGGTTGTGGGGGGCGGTTAGGCAAAATTCGAACAGCTAATTGTATTATATAATTTCAGGTCCAATAAATCATCTCTCTAAATATTTCTCGAGTTTATTTGCAAATGTTTTTATTTTTTACGCACAAATTGTTCGAAGTTCAAGTAGTCGATTGAAGTGTGAGTTGTGTTTCTATTTTTAGTATTTCTATTACACTTTAGAAATAGGTACATTAATAACAAACACGCTAGCGGAAAGTTGTGAAACTAATTTGGCGGCGCACAATCGCAAAGGAATCAATGATTATGCATGATAAAATATTCAGTTTTACATTTACCCTCGTTTGTTCTAGTGCTTTCCGTACCTTTTGTTGCCTTGCGGGACGGTTCAACAGGTTATGAGCCCAATGCTGCAGAAAGAAGAAACAGATGATCTCTCAGGAAGGTAAGCGACTACTGGAAGAGTTGACTTGAAAGCCCGGGACCGAGTTTCAGTCAGCGACAAAGGGAAAGAAGATGTGGATGTTCGTGATGAACGTTACCAAGCACAAGAAGAGATGAAGGACATGATAAAACTCATGATAAAGATGAATGAAAGATTGGAAAATTAACGTCGCCGAAGATCGACGTAAATCCGCGAGGGATGAATAGTTTCTTTTGTAATGGAGAAGGAAGACATATGCGTTTGGAGGCTTTGGATAGTGGTCTGGACGTAGGTGGAATACCTCATCCCAACCAAATGTCCGGGTCAAGCGCAATACGCGCAAGGGTGGAATGCAAATAACGGAAATTTTGAACCGCCAAGGCAAATTCTTACTGCACGGAAAATAAAGTTACAAATAAAAGAATTTACGGGAACTGAAGTATACAAGGGGCTTGTATCCAATTTCAAGGAGTGGGTTTTGCAGTTTATGCAACAAATAGCCATGGCAGAGAGCACCGGCGGCTTCTCCTGGAACGAAGGAGTGAAGGCGGATGTTTTGGGATACTACTCAGGAGGAACTGCGGAGAAATATAAGTTGGGACGTGGTGGGATATTAACCCGTCTCTATGGTATATTTTGGATCAAATGCTTAAGACTAGCATATCCACAGCACAGGGAATGAAGCTTCCTACCGCGAAAAAGGACTCGAGTAAGACGTGGTCTGAACACTTGCTCTATCTGGTTGCAGTAAGCGAGGCGTCAAGATGCATGGAGGAATTGATCCTGGTGAGCGTCCTATATACTCTGCACCTGAGCTACGTGGAGTACTATCGGACACATACAATCCAATGCGATTGGATCAGCTCAAACATATAGAGGAACTGGGGCATTTCGCACAGTGGATAGAGCAGGACTCAAATAGCACTACAGCAAATCGCGACATGGTGAATCAACTGCAGCACAAGGAAATCAAGAAATGTTTCAAGTGTGAAAGACCCGGACATATCGTGTGAAACAGCAGATCGGGAAATAAAGGAAAAGAAGGCAAAGAGCGGGACGTAAAATTTACGCTGTGTGTTCATAATAAGGGGAGCAAAGTGGACTCGGAATGGATTCTAGACAGCGGAGCTAGTTGGCACTTGATTTGATTTAAGATCAGAATACGCTCGAAAATACGGCCAAGTGGCAGATCGGTGACGGGCTAATTCGGATAGTGTGAGTGAAAGGAGCCTGAAAGAAGATGATTGTTCTAGTGGGTGATGGAGGCACCCGGATCGGATGAGAAGCCGCCAAGGAAATGCTAGCGCCAGCGGCCAAGGGGCTTAGACGAATGGCCATCCGGCCGAGCCGGACTGATCTAATGTACCATCCGGACTTGTACAGGCTGGGTTCGGTGTACCGGCCGGGTTGGTACCATCTTGGGTTGATGTACCGGCCAGGCGGGTACACAAAGTCGGAGTTAACCGGGTTACTTCGGGTAAGGCACATG
>MIQA02004439.1:0-40399 GCA_001887855.2 Sclerospora graminicola | reverse complement strand
GACACGCTGAGGCCAGGGTGGCGATCGGGGTCCTGCCGGTACTGGTTGCTCCACGGATCTTGTGGGTCGATTTCAGCGAGCGAAGTTTGGAGAGTGGTGGCATGACCCAACCCTGGATACCAAGTCCCACTTTCGGCCGGAAGCCCGCTTTTCTCCACCCGGCGGGTAGCCAGATGTAGCATGATGGGGTGGAGAAAAATGTCTAAGTCACAGTGGCCGAGCCGGATGCCGGCGACGACAAGGGTGCAAACCTTTTTCAAGCCCTCGGCCACCCGGTTCCGCCGCTGCTTACGGTCGGCTCGGTATCGGGCCAGATCGGGGAACTTACGTTCGGCGTCAGCGGAGATAAAAAGATGATGGGTGGACTCCCAGATGGCTTGTCCATGCCGGGAGAGATATCCCTTACAGGCTTCACGAAGATCAGCGAACCAGCCGACATAGGGTAGGCCCATTCCTGGCATATCCGTCGCTAGTACGGTCCATGGCTTGAGAGACAGAATCGCATTCAGCGGTTCGATCGCAACAAGATCAGGACGCCACTCTGTGATCTTAGGCTTCGTTGGTACCGATGGAAATATCCACCACGGCGGGTGAGACAAATCCTGAGCGACGAAGGCGCCGGTGAGGTCTGCGATACACAAGCCCTCCAATTGCACTTTGGACCAGGGGCGAGCCTCAGTCAGTTCGGAAGCCGTCATGACTTTCCGGCGGTGAATCCAAACGGGGAGACTCTTCGGAGGACTGTTTAGACTCGTTCTCATCCAGTGAAAAAATGTACGGGGAGGGTGACCTCTCGTATTCCTCGGCGGATCGCCGTCCACGTCTGGCAGGCTGGGCGCCTCCTCCCCATCAGGAGAAGCGGTGGATGGACCTTGAGGGTCGTGAGGAGAGAATCCGAGGAGAGCCGAAGTAGACAAATCTCTAGATGAAGATCTTGTAGCACGGGAATGAAGGGGCGATCTCCCAGAAGCCAGCGAGCCGGACGGAGCCGGAGTCGAAGTGGGGTTGGAACCCGGTCTATTGTCTCCACGAACTTTTGCCGTGCTCGCCGGCGCGGCAGAGTGTTTTTGCCGTTTAGTTGCCACGGGGGAATGGAGCGACGCAATCCGGCTGGACCGACGTTTTTTTTCGTATACCGGAGGATCCTCGGGGAAGCCGCCTCCTCGCCGGCTGGCACCGGTGGAGTTTTAGGGTTTCGGGAAGTATCCCAGATCCGCAGACGTGTGGCCACTCCCGTGCTAACGGTTATCGATTCAGGGGCGGACGCCCCTGCTCCGGATGTTCGGGCACCCGTGGGAGAATCAGCAGCCAACGGAAGAGATGGCGGGACGCCCGCAGCAGAAGCAGCCAACTGGAGAGGTGGCGGAGCGGTAGTGGTCGGATCGGGACCACGTGGACAAGCTATATCGAGGAGGTGCCGGATGGCCACCCGGATGGGAGCAGGGCCCTTCATCAGACGATCCACCCTGGCACCCGCCGCGACCAGTCGGGCTCGACCCGCCTTTATAGAGGATAAACAGTGCGGCGCTGCGCCAAGTTGGAAACCACCTGTCGGGCTCGATCCACGTTCGATTGGGCCTCGGCGTGCGCATCTTCGAACTCTCGGACTCGACGTTGAAGCCCAGATGGCGCAGAGGACGACCGATACAACGCTTTCCGATACTTCCCCAGTTTTTTTTGCAAATCGAATCCGATGATATTCCAGATTGCCCAAGTTCACTTGCGAACTCTCTAATCGCCGGGAGAGGAGGATGTACCTCTCGTAGTGCTCCGTCACATCGCATGAGGCCTGGGAAGACTCGAGCATCAAGACTCGATAGCACATGACACTCTGTTCTGAGAACGCATACAGGGTGAGTGGATTGGGAGATGGTCCTGAACAAGCGAGGATGCACTTACTTTGGGATTTCACGGCGGCCGTCGCTTTCTGGTGCAAGATACGCAACGATCCAATGGATTCAGACAGCTGTTTGTAGCGGTCCTTCTCTCGAATGAGATCGGCCTTCTCACTTTCCAGTCGGCTGATGTGGCTTTGGAATTGAAGGTCAGCCAGTGCCTCCCAGACCCGGGCTTTATCTGCCTGCTGATCAGCCAGCCGTGCGGTCAGAGACAACTCAGTGTTCACCTTCTCCAGGCTAGCTACCTGAGCGGTCAGGACAGCGATTTGAGCTTTCAGGGCAGCCACCTCGGGCTGCTCTGGACGACGCTCTAGGCCAGCAGAGCGGGCGCTTAAGCAGCCTACCGGTGGCCTCGTAGACGTCGGGGAGTGTCCCGACAATGAATCAGTGTGGGTGACTTCATGACCAGACATAGGGACAGCGGAGGGGTCGAAGTGTGAAAGATGTAGTGAGCTCGTGCCTCAACCGTTGTGCGGCTGCGACAAGACTCAGGGGCGGCTGTGGTGAAGTGACTAAGCAATTAACGGACTAATGAAAGGTGAACGCCCCCACCTGATTGGTGGAAGTGTCGTCCCTAGCTGGATGCCCGGATCGGCCGACAAGGGACGTAATCTGGCAGCCGCTGGATGTATCTACCAGAGGCAGGACGATGCCGGCCTGGAATCGGACCAGATGGGTATGGTCGAGACGTGGGTAGCTGGGCTAGCGGACCAGGCGAACCGGATGACCTCGGATAGTGGACAACAGAAGGGTGGATTGGTCAGAAGGTATGAGCGAAGGGTCCTGAAAGGGGTCGGGTTTCTTAGAGGACGGAGGAGGCACCAGGGTCGGACGTGGAGCTGCCAAGGAAGTGCTAACGCCAGCAGTTGAGTGAGCTTACGTGGATGGCCATCCGGCCGATCCGGCTGGGTTCGGTGTACCAGCTGGGCTGGTACCAGCTAGGTTTGGTGTACCGGCCGGGTTGATACCAGCTGGGGTTGGTGTACCGGCCGGGTTGGTGCCGGCTGGGGTTGGTGTACCGGCCGGCTTGGTACCAGCTGAGGTTGGTGTACCGGCCGGGCCGATACACAAAAGAGCATCCGATCGGAGTTAACCGGACCACTTCAGGTAAAACACATAACTGTCCAGCCGGTTCTTGGGGGTAGGTTACACAAAAAGGAGCATTCGACATAGGGATAAAAATTAGTATACGTTTCGCTTTCTTAGACACAAGCCGCTTTCATTGGTTCACAGCAGAGGTCTAACAAGGTCCCCTATTGCTGCTATTGGTTTGCCCGGGGAAGGCTAAAGTAACCCACCGGAAGTCCCTTGACCGGGAGTCGCGGCGTTGCGTATACTCACCTCAAGTCGCCCGTGTTTTGAACACGGTTATATCAAGTATTGGAAAGTGTGGTAACGTTTTGGCCTACTGTGGAAGATTGTGGAGTTATATTTGGATTCCCCTTTACGTACACGTTTGGATTTACCCCTTTATTGTCATTGGTTTAGCTGGCCGATCGATTATTCTCGGTCCAGCCGTCGCAGTATACAAACTCCAAGTATATTGCCAATCGAGCTTCCCGGTGAAGATTTTTCGCCCAGGAGCTACCCCTAGTCCTAACCCTCGTCTCCTTATTCGACGGACTTTACACTTTTCGCCTTAGGGTCTATCAAGAGAGCGCAACCGCCAGTGCTGCCGGGCACACAAGGTGAGCTTTTAACATGGATCATCCAAGTCGTCACGACCAAGGTGATGGAAGTGACCGACCCAGCCGGCCGGATGCCGGATCGGATCATGACTCGGATGGACGGAGTACCCCCTCCGACAGTCAATCATCTGGGGCCCCCGTGGGTGTTCGCGTCTCAGGGAGAATTTCTGAGAGCGACTACACCACAAACCTTCAGAACGGAAAGTTACCATTTCGGAAAATTCAGTACTAATGGCACCGATTGAGGAATTTGAAGTCCTCCAAGCAATTAAAGGTCTCGAACGTAGAAAAGCAGCAGGTCCTGACGGGATGACTAATGACCTTTTTTAAAGATTTTGTGGAAATCTTCAATCCTACTCTGACTACTATCTACAATCGGATGCTGAATGGTGACAAACAGACCCTTTCTTTTCTCGAAGCGCTAGTGATTCCGCTCAGAAAAAAGGAGATTCGTCAAATGCTCTTGATTATCGATCAATCCCCCTTTTACAAACTATCTTCAAAATATTTGCCAAAATCATTGCAGCCCGCCTACAACGATTTTTGGGTAAACTCGTTGGTGTTACCCAGCAAGGTTACGAATCGGGACGACAGATGGACAAGGCGGTGGTTTTTTTTAAATGGCGACGCTGCACGATAATAATCTGAAAAACATTAAAAATTCTGATCCAAAAGAGTTCCCAGGCATTCTTTATCTGGATTTTGCCAAATCATATGACACTGTGGATTGAAAGTACTTATATCATGTACTTTGGCTTTAACGAGACATTTATTGATTTAATTCGGAGGTTACATGAAGGTATCACTGCGCAGTTTCTTGTCAATCGTCAATTTTCTTAACCGTTACCTGGACAATCTAGTATTCGCCAAGACTGCCCGTTAGCCCCGTTACTATTTATCCTGGCCGTTGAACCATTGGCGCTCGCTTTTCTTCAATCCTCCCCCCTATCTGGAATATCAATAGGTAATAATGGAGATTGGGGGGAACATAAGTTCTCGGTATTCGTGGATGACTCCACAATCTTTTTCCAGAAGGCGAGTCACATAGTTCAGGACATGAGAATAGTGAGGCTCTTCGGCAGCGTTTCGGGATTACAAGTTCAAACCCACAAAAGTAATTTTCTTAGCACCGAGTAGTTTGGCATGACATCCCTGGGGTACAATAACATGAAACTGTGCGCTATCAGGGATACGAGATAGGGCATGACACTTTACCAGAACGAAATCGGGCATTACGCATACGACAAATTCATCGAAGACTTAGTATTGCGACGACTTGCGGCACTTATGTCATAAAACAAGTGATATTATTCAAAGCTATAGTGATACCGGCTATTATGTTTACTGCACGTATATTCGACCCACCAGACCAAGTCTTGAAGCGTCTTATCCACCTGCAAAAACGTTTCATTTGGATGAACTCAACAGCCAGAGACACCGTGTCTAGTGAAATCTCGCCTCTCTGGTATATACGCCACGTAGGAGCCGGGAGACTCGGTCTGGTGCCCTTACCATTATCTCTGCGAGTTCAACGTATGAATATTGCAACGGTATGGTTAACAGATTTGTACCAGCAAGCGTGGATTTTTTGGCGGCTCAACCAAGGTTTTACTAATTCCACTGACGTTCTATCGCCTCATAAGGTCGTCCTTTATTAGCAGCTCTGCTTTTCGAGAAATTAAAATGTACCAGTACGCTAACGCAGGAGCTGAATTTACTGGATGACGCCTACATCCCAACAACTACATCAACTTCGTCTCTATATTACTAACCATCTGACAACTCTGACCAATACAATTGAATTCAACACAAGAGGACTCACTCAACGAATTAAGGCATCCATAACTGTCAAAATAAAGGTCAATATAAGCAAGATTCCTTATCACGATCTTCTTCCGCCCCACTACAGGGCATTTTGAGGTGGTTTCGGATGGGCCAGGAACCAATGGGTCATGGGAAACCGAGCAGGGTCATTATATCCCTCGAAAAATGCTCGGATCCCACAAATGAACATTTCTTCTGTACGGATACTACGGCAAACATCTCATGTGTATGTTTGGCAGGTACCCAGTTGTCCTGATATATCTCATTCTAGAACAAAGTTAGCGAGGTGGCTGATAGCGATCGTGCTAGCTTCCCCCCCCCCCGAGTCGACATAGGCCAGTTGATAGGTTCTCCGCCTGCAATACGTTTATATCCATGTCCAGATGGGTTTGGGGGATATACTTGGTACAACATTACAGAATCAAGAGAATCTTGACTCGATAAGCTCCTTTGTTATCAGGTAGGTGAAGGGCGTATCGGTCGATCACGTAAAAAAAACGTCTTCCCTGACGAGTCAACACGGACAAGTTCGAGCACGGCATGCATCGTGAGGTTGTTCTGTTTGAGGTATCTCTCAATCAAGTAAAAGACCGAAATCCTTCCTTGAGTGGTGTTAGCGTTAATGTAGCACCTGGTCGCCATCGTTGTAGGTTTTAAATAACAGAGAGCTTCATTGCATTTCGCGACTGAGAAAAATACTTGATAACTATTTCAAACGTAACTCCAAACTTACTGCACTCGACAAACGGCTGATAAACGACTAGTCGTCCACGGCTGTGTCCGAACTGTCATCTATTACATTTAATTTTTTTGACTTGATGTTCGTGAGTAGTTTTGGCAGGAACGAGATCATTCAGACGATAATGGCTCGGACACGTCCGGACAATTGAATTGTATTTTTTTTCTGTAATTTAGGGAAGGTCATCATTCGCGGGGCTAAAAACCCTTCATCCCTACGCAATCGGCCAAAATGAGCGGCGTTTTGCATTCTTATTGACCAGAATCATCATAGCGAGTCACTGTAATATGAGTTGTGGACCAAGACTCGGATGGACGGAGTACCCCCTCCGACAATCAGTCTTCTGGGCGCCCCCTTGGGTGTTCACACCTCGGAAAGAATTCCCGAGAGCGACTACACCACAATGGTGCGCGTCCGCGGAACTCTTTGTGACCCTGGATATCCCTGCGAGTCCCCGGTGGCCGGAAACCAAACCCAATAAATTAGTTGATAACGTTGGGTCAGGTGCATTGGGGATGGCATATCGCCCCCAATGCTGCTGAAGATGGAAGGATGCGATAGTCGACTCGTATTAAGGGAATATGAGATCGGCATTAAAGAAGAATTTACTCCGCTAGAGGCTCCAACTAGAGCTGGCCCGGAGTATAGTGAAGACCAATATGTTCCGGCTGGAGCCGACACGGACTAAAGTGCAGGTCACTATAGTCCGAGGAAGGATCATGGTTTTGACCATGATCCGAAGAAACAAGTGCATATGATGGATATAAACAAGCAAAAATAAAGTCAGAAGAAGTACCGAAGGTTGGATATGACCGGAATGGAAATTTGGTCGGCCTAGGACAATACCACCATCCGGGTCACCTACACCTGGAAAAGCTGGATGGGCGAGGACCAGGCCACCTACTCCATAAGACAATCCAGGTTGGGCAACTCATGATCGGATTATATTTCGAGGAAGGGAAAGAAAAGATGGATGCTCAACCGCGTAAGGTCACGGAAGCCGATCTAAAGCGGACGTAACACCATCGAGGGTTGGGTAAGTTTTTGCGGCCCTGAAGATTACCCGACCTAAAATCTTGGGTATCTCTCGTATAATGCTGGATTTGGCTGGGGCTTCCGTTCCTCCCGAGGGGTGGGCTGGCCGTTCAGTCCTGTATCGGGGCAGCCAGCATTGTACCGATGCTGCTCTTCCATGTACCGCTCCATCATTGCTGAGAACATATTCTGAATGTGGTCCAGCACCTGGGGGAGGGACAGCTTGGGGTTCTTCCTTAATCCTCGAATCCCCCTTGAGTCTGCACCATCCACATTTATCCGTACCTGGTCTCCATGGTGGTCATCTTCCTTCCGATCAGGGTAGCTGGACTCTTGATATCTCCAAACTTTGTTGCCACATGCGATGCTCCCTTAGGGCCAAGTGTCATAAGGGTACTACCGACGGATGAATCAGTCGAATCCACTTCCGAAGGGGCTGACTCGTATAGTGAAGAACCAGAACGCACTCCGACCGTCCTGCTTTGGACAGCTGGTCAATGTGGGGTGACTTTAGTGGTTAGTATCATCTTTCGATGCTCAGCGCGACCCACTAAAGGTACCAGGCGATCGTGTAGTGTGTCGGACGCTTCCTTCATTTTGTCCACTTCCAGGTCGAATAACTGGTTCGGGTCGAATACACCAGTATTAATGCCGGCTTGTTTGAGCCGGTTGAACAGACCCCGAATAAGGGTCAAGTGACCACCCGAAATAGATGAGGGAAAGACGGGACCTTTTAATGCAGGGGCAATATCGTTATCTGTTTTCGGCAGAAGCCAGTCAGCAGTCCCGACCAGCATCTGGGTAAGGCAGCAGAAAAAGATTCCTGCCCGGGCTGACCAGGACTACTCCAGACAAAAGTGTACCCAATGCGGGTCCAGCAAGGACGATGACAGAAACTGCTGGAAACGACTGACTTGCAAGAAGTGCGAAAGGAGGAACATCCGCTGAACACTGCCTGTTCACCTGCAAGTCATGTGGGGAGGTGCACTATGCTGGACTTTGTCCAATCGAGGAGTACTACAGCAATTTGAAGAAGTGGTATGTCCTGCTGGAATATTGCCACCTGGGGTAGAAAAGATGTTTAACTAAATCGCTCGCCAGATTAGAATCTTGTTTGACCGAGCGGACTAGTGTTAGTATCTGGTATATGTCGGTTAGGAGGATAGTTGAAAAGCGTGACTGACAATACAGGTAAGTTTGACGATTGCGTCAGCCGACCCCGGGCAGCATTACTGATCCTTACCTGGTAGACAGTATACGAGTGGACGAATATCCTGAAGTGGTTATGGAGATGTACTTATTGCCCTGTGAATTGCGGGTTACTGGATGTACCATTCGTCGGACAAGTGGTCCAAGCAAGCCAAACCCAACGGTAACATAAATAATCAGAAGGCCACAATCCTTTTTGTTCTGGTGCAGAAGTTTCTATCATCGGCACCACCTATTCTTTTAAGGTTAAGTGTGAATTTGATACGACGCAGACCCAAGCGTGTATTGTAATTGGAAAGCTCATACATGACCCAGGGAAGGATAAGAGTGAAGATTACATTGGCAGGTTCACTGGTGAATTTTTTTTCCGCCTGGGTGGGAAGGCAAACCGGGCAGGATGCAATTTTGGGGATGGATTCCATGGGTTCTCGCCGGCGTACGGCTGGACTTATCTAACGGTTCGCTGACTTTGGCTGATAAAGTGCAGATCCAGCTGGCTGGCCGGCGACATCTATATGATGCTCATACTCTATTTCCATTATTGGGCCAGTTCGTAAGTATTCCAGTATAGAGGTGACCGTTTCGTCGCACGACTGGGGACATAAGTTGTGGCTGACCAGGGGAGAGTTTTGGGAGCCCTCGTTCGACAAGGGAGACGATCATTCCAACTATGTTTGAGTGACCAATATCTCCGGGCCGTCCTTCACCTTGCATGAAGATGTCATCATTAGGATGTAGTTGGTCGAAGACAAGGCGCTCCATCGGCCAGATTATGTCACTATTGGGTAAGGCGTTATATCAAGTGGAAGAACCTGGCTTATCAGACGACCACGGACCTAGTTAGCGAAGAAGAGTCTGTGGAAGAGGATCTAATACTATGGTGGGCAGACCGGATTACCGGACACGTTCCAGAATTTTGACTCGGCGCCGGTCGTCACCTGGTCAGCACGAACATGCTAATTGGACAAGTGCACCAGTAGCTGAACTAGTCCTGCCTGTGCTGCCTACGAATAATGAGCAGATTGGAGAGGAAGTGACCCAGGTCGGGATAGTGGATTCAGCGTGGTCCGACGCTGGTCAGCCATTTAGGGAGGTTGATTCAGAAATAATCGAAGCTGACTTGGAGGCGTTGACCGAAGCTGACCTGGATGATATTCTCTTTTCTGGGTTTGACCTTTCTCTCGTTCGTGGATGCTGTGGTTGGTGCAGCACTCTATGCGTTGTAGATGGCATTGATCAAAACAACGGGAGCCAACCTGAATTCAGAAATAGCCGAAGCCGACCTGGGTGAGTCAACCAAACCTGACCTAGATTCGGACATTGATGAAGCTGACCTGGACGGGAAACCTGGTCGGCCCTGAGATAGACAGATGGCATCCGCTTCGGTCGATATTGTTTGAACACCGGAGGTGGAGGACGCAGTTGACCCATTGAAGACCCCTTCTATAAAAGACGAGGGATTGGCCAGAAGTGAAGTGGAGGCCGACCAGGTTTCCATTCATGAAGGGCGCAACCTGTATGTCGGAGGCATAGAGGTTCATATGGCAGTGCTACCCGAGGTGACACCCTGTCCTCCGGCATTCGATTTACAAGTGGGTGACCCAGAAGTGAATACTCCAGAAGCGATAAGCAGATTGAGGGATATTATATCGAAAAGGAGACATATGCTGATCGGACAAGGTTAACGTGCTACCTCCAGCTGCCCATGGGGCGGTGTGTGACATCGACATAGGTAACGCGAAGCCCCCGATGCCGCTGATCAACGATCTATTGAAGGGCCTGGATAATAAAGTTTTTCGTATTGCTCGTTGGATATGGCTAGTGGGTTTTGGGTGATTTCTATGGATGACCGTGCACGGGAGATTTCGGCGTTGCCACCACCTTCGGGTTGCTCGAGTGGAACCGGATGACTTTGGCCTTAACAATGCCCGCAATCAGCGACTAAAAGACAACCCTTCGTATGGGCATTTTAAGATTAAGGGAAACAAGGATCCCGCCCTGGTCGGGAACGTGTTTACCGATGGTGACCCGGACCCCGACCGAAAATCCTACTTCGTGGAACTTGTTGTAAAACGTGGAGCAATTAGTGGTTACGTGTGAAAAGTGGCACTCTCGATTAGTGTGGTACAATGTTTCTGAGAAAAACTATGGTGACCTTTATGTGTCGCCAAGTCTCGATTGCTGGATTATAAGCCAATTCAAAAGATTTAGAATATCTAATCAATTTGGCCTTCCCGCGGCCATTGAAGGCTATGCAATCCATTCTAGGCAGACGGAATTACTACAGCCGTTTCATCGAAGACTTTGCGGTTTACACGGCGGTGCTATAGGGATTGCAGCAAGTGGACTACCATAAGTTGCAGGAGCTGGAACGGCAGGAGGAAGTGCAAGCCGGGTCAACTATTTCGGCCGAGGAGAAGACGGAATTGCTGACCCCAGCGGACGACCAGCCCACCGACTCAGCTCCGGCCAGGTCTGATGACCACTTGAATAGGGCGAAGGTGGCCTTTGGAATGTAAAAGGCAAAAATGGCGATCACACCAGTTCTGAAACATTTTTATCCAGAGAAGGTTCCAGTGGTCATCATCAATGCCAGCAAGTGGGCCATCTCAGCTGCCATGGTACAAGACCGCGATGGCGTATACTGCCCTGGCATGTACATCTCCAGCCGAACCTTGCAGACCAATGAAGTGGACTATGGGTGGTGAACAGGGGAGTTCTGGCTCTGCTACGTATCTTGAATGTGTGCTATACGATTTTGGTGTCCCGGCCAATTAAGAAGCTGTCGAGTTGGTCTTCCTTGTCTTGGCTTTTCACCGCGAGTGGAATTGATGGTCGACTGGGTAGATGGGCTGCAATATTGTCCCAGTGATCGATAGAGACTATTTAGTGCACTAAAGGAGAAGAAGAGATACTAGGGACACTGTCGAGCAGCATCACCCCGAGTGCAGAAATGGAAATAGCAGTGATTGTGATAACCCCCGGGAAACAGCCACGTCAGTCTATCACACTCCCGCCGCCGACGTTTGGCCCGGGAGAAGGCTGAGCTTTGATGGGTCAGACAGTGGCCAGAACGGAGCGGGTTCTTAAAGTGCCATATTTGGGAAGCTGTCCATGTGGGAAGATGTGACTACCGCCTCCGATTTCACGCCTAACATAACCGTGAACGAAGCCAAATATTGAGGACTGTTGGTATGGCTCGAGTTGCTAGCTGACCAGAAACAGGGGCGGATTATCATTTGTGGTGATTTATTTTAGTGATTAGATAAATTACTGGAGAGATCGATTGTAAGGCCCCAGGCTGAGAATGCTCAATGACCGGGTCAGAGGGTGGAATGGAAGTGCAGATTATCTGGCCACCTTTGCCATGCGAAACCAGGTTGGAGTGGTTTCGAATCCATCCCTGTTAGTGAAGATGGTGAAAATCAATCGGCTACCCGAGCTTATCCAGGAAGCCGACACCTGCGAGGTAGTCCAAGTTAATGCCGTTACCCGGTCTTAGAGCCGTCGTTCGTCGACCGCTAACCCGCAACCCACTGAGGTTATGAGCGAGGGAATAGTTTAGCAGTTGCGGGCCAAACGAATCCTTAAGGCACAGAACGAAGAGGAGTGGATTGTGAACCTTAAGGCGTATTTGAATGGGGAAATGAAAAAGCTGAGTTGAAAGGGGTGGCTTAAGATGCTCCAGATTACGAAGTAGATGAAGATGGGTTGTTGTTCTTTTATCCCGATGCTGACCAGCAAGACGCTGGTAGGGATAGGTCAACAAGGTCGGTTGTTCCGGTCACATTACAGCTAGATATCCTTCACCATATCACGTAAGCTTGGAGGGCGGACATCACGGTAGTGGACGGACTTACCAGAAAATCAAGGCACACTATTCACTGAAGAGGTCTCTACCGCAGCGTGCAAGCGTACGTTGGAGGCTGCCTGATTGTGAGACAGGGAAGGGACGGCCGACCATAAAGGGGCAATCACCTGGATATATACAGGCAACTATCCGTTCCTAGTCATTGCTATGTACCACATTTCGTCTTTGCCCAAGTCTCGAATTGGATATACCGAGTTGCTCATCTGGACTGACTTGTTTACTAGCCCGGGCATAGCCAAGGAAAGCTCCACTCGTACGACCCAGCAAGTAGCTCAAAGCTACGAGGAATGTGTGTCAGACGTTTTGGAGCCAGCAAAGTCATTAGGCATGACCAGGAACCTGGATTCATGCCAGGCGTGCTCAAAGCGTTCAACAAAATTTTGGGCTAGAAACAACCTGCAACCATGGCCTACCGTTCGCAAGCAAACAGGAAAGCCGAGCTCATGGTGCAAACTCTAACCCGGATTATTAAGATGTATGCGGTGAAAGCCGACCAGCAGAATTGGGATGAATACGCCGAAAGACTGGTTTTAGCTATCAATTCGTCTTACGATCGAGTGAGGGGAGATACCCATTTTACTAGGCATATGAATGGGATCCTAGATCTAGTTGGATGATGTACCTAGAGTCAAAATGCTCGTCCCTGGAGAATAGGGGTACAGCGCCACTACTTAATTCACGCGGGCAGGTGAACGAACGTCTCTGACTGCCATTCTGACGGCATTGATGACCAGGTCAGCCCGCATAGGATAGAACAAGGCAAGCGGGTGTTGTTATACCTGGATCGAGTTTAGGAAGGATATGTACGGAAGCTGGCACATACGTGGCAGGGCCCTTCCGTGTGGCAGAGCAGGAACATGCTGCCAAATTGATCACCGCGCGCTCGGACTACAATGTCTTCCCGATAGTTCATGTGGCCAAGTTGAATTTGGTAAAAACAATCCTTGATCGACTGAATTCTCATCTTGCATCAAGTGGCGATAAGTTCGATTTCGATGAAGCCCTGCTACTCGAAGATAGCTGGGACCGGCCCCTGGACCAAGATGAGTACGAGGTCGAAAAGATTCTGGATGTCAGATCAGGACGGAAAACTCGATATAGGCGGACTCACAGGTACAGTGGAAAGATCACGAAGAGCAAACATGGGTGGATAAACTGGATTTAAACTGTTTGGTGCCGATGATAGAATTTGACCGCCAGCGACCAAGCCGAAATCGATTCGGGGTCGTGCAGACTCACGAAAAATACGAAGCCGCCCTGGATGACTAAGCAGTCCAGGCGCCGTTCAACAAGTCATGCCGACTTAGGTGGTATTTCTTTTAGCCAAATGAAATGGTGAACGGGAGTGGAACCGGTCGGAAATTGACCAATCAGGTGTGGGACAAGAGCCGGATAGGCGGTGATGTAGTTAATGTGGTTGGACAAGTGGATTGTAGGAACCAGCGGAGAATTGAGTGAATGTCGAACACGATAATAAGTGGTGGAACAGATGAAAAAAATTACTAATTGGACGACAATGATTGGAATGGTGGAATTGATCATACTAAGGCAAACGGAGACATGGTGGCCGCTGGTGGCAGGATGCGGACCTTTCACTTACCGAGCACGGCGAAACTTATTTTGGGGTCGAGTTACGGATGATGAGTGGGGTCACGCCGATACGGGTTGCGCCGCGGGTCCTGCTTGTCTTCTGTAGGGTGGTAGCATGGCTAGTCCTGGATACCAAGTGCCAACCTCGGCAGGTTCCCTGCTCTTCTCCACCTTAAGGTTGGCCATGTGCAACATAATAAGGCAAAGAAACAAATCCAGGTCACTGTGGACAACCTGGATCCCGGCGGCCACAAGGTTGCACTGGCTGGCCCAGTCCTCAGCAGCCTGGATACGGCGCTGTTTACGCTGGTTGTGGTACAAGGTTAGACCAGAATCAATGCGCTGGGAACCAACTGGAATGTAAATGAAGTGGGTAGAATCCCAGATAGCTTGACAGTGGCGGACGAGGAAAGCTGAATATGCCAGACGGAAATCAAAAACCCAACCTGTATGGGGCAAACCAATGCTTGGCATATCCACATCTAGCGTTTTAAAGTCATGATCGCGCTCAGCCGCTGGCTTCTGACCAGGTCGGCGCGCCATGCCGAAGTATGGGGTGCCCGGGCAGCTGGAGGAAAGATCCAGAAGGCCGGAAGAGACAAAAACCGAGCGATAGTGAGGTCATCGATACGTAGGTCCCGTAGCTAGCCCGCAGACACCAGGGATGAGCTGCAAGCAAGTCAACAGGGCTTAGAGGTTCCCGGCAAGCAAAAATAAATCAGGAAGGATGTAGGGATGCTAAATGAAGAGACTCTTCAGCCGGACCGTCAGGCTCGTGTCCGTCTAAAACTTGTTCCCCAAACTCGAATGCGTCCAGGCGGGGTGACCCTTCGAGGTTTTCACTAGCGACGGCGTCGTCGTCGTCGTTTCGCTCAGGTAAGATTGTACCTTTTTTCTCATCCAGGGAGGCAGTAGACGGTCTTCGGGGATCATGGGGGATATCCCTTGAATGACCGGAGAGAGTGGGGAACCAGGTGAAGATTCCTAGACATTGCCACGCGAGGGTGACTCGACAGGTTTCAGCTTTTGGGAATGGACGAGTCCGAGTCTGAGCTGGATTCTAATTCGCACCCACACCAGGTTTTCATGGTTTCTACTGATACGTCGGATCGCTTAAGACGCAAGGGACTGCAAGAGTTGGGAAGGATGAAATTTGGCTTGAACTACGCTCACTTCAAAGTGTCCTGGGGATCTCTTTCTGTGGGAAGGCGGTCAGCTGTAGTTGGTGTAATTTAGGGTCCCGGAAGCATCCCATATCCTAAGTCGTTAGGGGATCTCATCAGCAGGTGGACGCTCCGTAGCTGACCCAACGGCTACTCCAGTATCTGTAACCGCTAGGTTATCAATGACGAGTGCGGCCTTCTTAGCTGGTTCGACACCTGTACCGGAGTCAACGGGCTCTAAACCGACTGTCAAGAGCGGATCAGCTGTGAAATTAAGGCCTCGAGGGCAGGCCAAGTCTAGGATCTACTGAATGGCGAGTCGAATAGACGCTGGCCCCTGCTACCCTAGACCTCGCTTCTTCTAGCTGGTCTCGGGGAGCCTCTATCTCCAACAAGGAGTCTGTTTGTTGGTCTAGAAATTCGGAGACCACCTCCTGGGATTGAGACACACTATCTTGGTATTTATCGTACAAATCCTGGTATTGCTGGATCTGGGCCTGGCAGCCGGGCTGTCTTGAGATCATCCTTCGCAGATGTTGCTGGCGCCTTTCTAGTTTTCACAAGAGGCGGATTCTAAATACATCTTGCTGGTCCAAGTCCACCTGTGATAATTCCAGTTGCTAAGCGATGTGGAGGTGTCGTGGCTAACACATGGCCATTTCCCGAGCGCAATGTGTAGTCATGACCATCAAGGTCCGGAGATATAAAATATGGGTTCCTTCGCGGGACATAAGAACTAAGCGGCTGGGAATGCAAAACCGAGACGAGAAAAGATGGAATTATGCTGGAACTCCGAGGTGCATACGGTCTTGTCATGTATGATGCGGAGGGAGTCGATCGATTCGGATAGTAACTTGTATCGGTCCCGCCCGCGTGTTAGGTCAGCGACCTCGTTCTTCCATTGGGTGACCCGACCCTGAGAACCTAGAGTGCCAAGCAGCTCCCGAGCACCAGCCTCATTCTCACGCCGATTTGCCAGTTCAGCAGCCCACGTCAGTTCGGTTTTCGTCTTTTCTAAGTTGATCACCTGAGCAGTCTGGGCAACAGTTTGGATCTTCAGATTGGCCACCTCCAGCTTCCCTGGCCTGCGCCCGGGGATTGGGATCGAGAGCTTAAACAACCAACGGGTGGTCTGGCTGGCCGGGGTCGACCGGCCAACAATTGCGCCGCATCACGGTTGTCAAAAAGTCTGACATGTCTTTAGCGAGTGCGGCAAGAAAGAGTGTAGCGATATTGTACCTCAGCCGTTGTGCGGCTGCGCCAAGCTTCAGGGGAGGCTGTGGTGAAAGTGGCTCCAGTATTGATTAACCGACAGATGAATGATAAGCCTTCCTTCGGATGGATTCAAATGGTGAACCGAATTAGCTGCCCGGAGCTAGCTACTAAGTCGGGACGATAGCTGCAAAGGGCGTACGGGAGAGCTCAGTGGTGCCGGACCGGTACATGAATGTGGTTGGATGCGGAATGAAGGCAAGGGAATATTGACTAACAGGGAGTATGGAAGCGAAGTGGGGTCTGGTTTCGGTCATGCTGGGTCAGGTCATCCGTGCTGCCCGGGATTGACCGGCGTGGTCGAGCTAGACTATAAAGGTGGCCGATGATGAAAGCAGGCAGTCAAGCGACGTATGTGAGGCTCCAGGGATGTTTGATCGCTGTGGTAGCCGGGTCAGGTATCGTCAGCCAATCGTCAGCCAATCGGGTGGCCAAGAGGAATATGTTAAAGACAATTAGCAAGCTACCCTATTTGGTGTGAGGTACAGGAGCAACCGGTCAGGTCGATCGCTATATTTTAGGTAACGTACACGAGCAACCAGCCAGGCCGGCCACCATATTTTGTGTGAGGTACACCATAGGTTCGTATCGGATTTAGGGATAAAATCAGTATACGTTTCTCTTTCTTGGACACAAGTCACTATTGGCTCACAGCAGAGGGTTAACAAGGTTCCCACGAGTATTATTGGTTTGCCAACAAGAGACCCACCGGGAGTCCCCTGACCGGGAGTCACGTGGAAATAGTATAGTCACTCAAGATGCCCGTGGGTTAAGAACACGGTATTATTGTTTCGGAAGGGAAGGCAAAGTTGTGGCTTACTGTAAAGGATTGTGGATAATTGTTTCGTGATATCAAGGGACTTGTACCTGGGCTAGATCGGATAACTGTCGATGGTGGATAAACGAGGGAAGGATGGTCTGAAGGATGTCCGCGCCTGAAGACGGCTGAGCTTTGCGGAGGACGGATAAGGCGCCAGAGTTGGACGCGGAGCTGCCAAGGAGGGGTTAACGCCAGCGGTCAAGTGAGCTCAGATGGATGGCCATCCGGTCAATCCGGCTGGGTTTGGTGTACAGTACATCAAAGGGCATCCGGCCAATCCGACTGGGTTTAGTGTACAGTACACCAAAGAGCATCCGGCCGATTCGGCTGGGTTTGGTGTACAGTACACCGAAGAGCATCCGGCCGATCCGGCTGGGTTTGGTGTACGCCACACAAAAGAGACCGGATGAAGCTAACTGGACTATTTCAGGTTAGACACATAACTATCCAGCCGGGCTTTTTTGGGGTAGGTTACACAAAAGGGAGTATTGGACATAGGGATAAACATCAGTATACGTTTCGCTTTCTTAGACACAAGTCGCTTTCATTGGTTTAAAGCAGAGGGCTACCAAGGCCCCCTCTTGCTGCTATTGGTTTGCCCGGGAAAGGTTAAAGTAACCTACCGGAAGTCCCCTGACCGGGCGTCGCTGCGTTATGTATACTCACCTCAAGTCGCCCATGTTTTGAACACGGTATATCAAGTATTGGAAAGTGTGGTAACGTTTTGGCCTACTGTGCTAGATTGTGGAGTTTCATTTGGATTCCCTATTACGTACACGACTGAATTTACCCCTTTATTATCATTGGTTTGGCTGGCCGATCGATTATTCTCGGTCCAGCCCTCGCAGTATACAAACATATTGCCAATCGAGCTCCCCGGTGAAGATTTCCGCCCAGGAGCTACCCTAGTCCTAACCCTCGTTTCCCTATTCGACGGACTTTTAACTTTTCGCCCTAGGGTCCATCAAGAGAGCGCAACCGCCAGTGCTGACGGGTACAGAAGTTGCGTTTTTCGAACATGGATCATCCAAGTCGTCACGACCAAGCTGATGGAAGTGACCGATCCAGCCGGCCTGATGCCTGATTGGATCAAGACCTGGATTGACGGAGTACCCCCTCCGACAGTCAGTCATCTGGGCCTCCCGTGGGTGTTCGCATCTCAGAAGGAATTTCTGAGAGCGACTACACCACATAGACGAGCCACGCCTTGATTAGCGATTGTCCGGTCCCGTACCGGTTGATCATCACCTTGACGGTGAATCTCGATTCACTTCAAGCGACGGATTAGTGCTGCCAAAGATGTATGGAGTATCTTAATTTGGTGGACCGAAATGTGGAAGAGTATAAGAAGATGAACAGAACTATAATTGGAAAATAACGATGTACTACGTACTTTGATTAAGGATGATGATGCAGAGAACGTGGGTAGCCGCTCGCATGGCGCCAACAGGTGCATTGTAAGCTTATCGCATTTAACCTGCAGATCAGTAATGCACTTTTATGTTGCATGCAGATCAATTCGTTCTACAGCCTCATTAACACGGGCCTACGATATTCACTTGAATCCGCTTTTGGGTGATCTCACGGATCTGGCGAGCCGCGAGTCGTGACTTAACCAATAAACCAATTTGATCATGTAGATCTTGCGCATATACGATACTCAGAGGCAAGAATGCGTCGGGATCGGTTAAAGTTCCTACATGACGGAAGGCCGATCACACGTCAAGATCACCTTGGCCGGTTCCTGGGTTTACTATTTTAATGATTGGGTCAAGACGCTATACTGAGTAAGAAGTTAATGGTCCCGGACAGAATACGTCTCGGCCTTTCCCATGGAGCCCTGACCCTGCCGGACGAAGGACAGATACTTTTATCTGGTCGGCGTCCATTGTACGGTGTGATCCCGCAATTTGTGAAGATGGTTAAATACGAAAATATTGCGGTCGCCCGATCAGTCGATGTAACGATTCGACCAGCAGACCAGCGACAGAAATTATGGTGGACTCGTGGCGAACGATGAGTCTCATCTTTTATCAAAGGGATCGGCAAATCGAGTCATATTAGAATTACGAATGTTAACGATCAGTAACTGAACGTACACGACGACAAAGGTCATAGGAATGTGGTGGTATGAGGGGAAAGTGCCCCGACAAATGGGATATGTTTCGATCGGGTCACGTGGGTATATTGAGTAGCAGAACCTGGCATATAGGCTGATACTGACCTGATGAGTAACTAGGAGATGGTAGGCGAAGAGATACCTCACCTTTAGCAGATAAGCCAATATATGTCACTCCTACTAAGATTCTGCCAGAAAACCATCTTCAAGGTCGACCAGTGAAAACAGTGTTGAAGGAGGTTCAAAGATTGTGGATGTCGTCAGGGTCGGACCATACAAGGCGATCAAACCGAATGATAACGGTAATGATCGTATACCCAAAGTTTCCACGATTACCGCCCGAGAAACTGTCAAACCCGATCAGGTAGAGTAGGCTGAACAAAATAGACCATCAGCGGTAAATGGAAATGGAAACGAATTGGATCGGAAGGCGGATGGCCTGTCTACGTTGTTTATCTTTATTCAATAACATCAAAATATCTATCCTTTTTTGTTTTAGTTATATTCCTTATCTCCTTCCAGTAACCCAGTATAACGAATATCTTTTTACCCAAATCATTGGCAATAGGGGGGGGTGCTAAAAATCCAGTAGATCATCCTAATGCTGGCTGTGGCTTATTTTACTTTAGCTGAACGTAAAATATTAGCGTCTATTCAAAGAAGAAGAGGACACAATGTGAAAAGGTATGCATCCATGAAGGCGGCAACCAGATATCAAAAACCAGATGGCTGTTCTACTGAATATGTCGCCTAATATGCCGGAAGTTACCCTGCTTTCGGCGTCCCCAACGTCAATACTCCTGAACAGATTGACCAGCTTAGGAAGATGATCTGGATGAGACAGCATTTGTTGATCATGAAGGACAATGCCCTACCCCCCCCCTGCGCGTATGGAGCTGTTTGTGACATTGATGGGGGGGGGGGGTTACCAATCGTCCCACGTTGTCGTTGAGTCACAGTATTGAGAAAAGCTGTCCGACCTGATCAAGGGTCTACTGAGTACGGAAAATTATTCGACCGTTATCCTCACCGTGGGCTTCACCGATCGTGATCGTGATTATAAAGAGCGGAGTTGATATCCGATTCTGCATTGACTACAGGTTGGTCAATAAACTAACAAAGTTGACGATCTATCCCATGCTTCTAATCGATGATCTGCTTGAAGATCTTGACAAGGTCTTGTGGTACTGTTCGATAGATATAACCAGTGGTTTCTGGGTGGCCGATCGGGCACGGGAAAATTGGAAATTGTTACGTCTTTCGGTCTTTGAATGGAATCGGGTGCCGTTCGGATCGCAAATTTCTCTATCAGAGGCTGATCGACAATACCTTGAACAGTTATTTCCAAATACGTACCGATCGGGAAACTACCGACGTGCATGCGTGGTGTAGTCGCTAGCTGGCTGGACCGGTCACTTCAATCATATTGGTGGTGACGACTGGAATGATCCATCCCTTTCAATTTGACCTTGTGTACCCGTCAGCTCTGGCGGTTACGCTCTCCTGGTTAACTCTTGAGCGAAAGGTTAAGATTCCTGGTCAGGGCAGCGGGAAGAGGGTAAGGACTAGTGTTGCTCCTAGGCGGAAATCTTCACCGGAGAGCGGCCGGGGGTTATACTTGGTTTCCATATACTGGAAATGCTGGTACTCGATTGGTCAGCACAACCAAAGACAATAAGGGGGCTACTCCAATCTTATCTAAAGTGGTTAACTCCCACCATTTATCTATAAATTTCCATAGTAATCCAAACCTTCGCCTTCCCTTCCTATATTATAGTTCCATGCTCCAAACAAACGCGACTTGAGTAAGTATACTATTTTCAAAAGACTCCTGGTCCGAGGACTATCAGTGGGTCTCTTGTGACCTTCCTCGGGCAAACCAGTGACAACTAGAGGGACCTTGTTTATTCTCTGCTGTGTACCAATACGACTTGTGTCTTAGAAAGGGAAACGTATACTGATTTTATCCCTATATCCAATATAAACATATGGTGTACCCTACACAAAATTAAGCGGCCGTCCGAGCCGGTTGCTCGTGTACCTTACCCATAATATAGCGGCCGGCCTGGCTAGTTGACCGTGTACCTTAAACAAAGTATGGTAGCTTGCTAATTATCTTCAACATCTTCCGTTTGGTCATCCGATTGGTTAAGGATGCCTCACTTGGCTACCACACCCTTGGCTGCCTGCACTTACTATCGACCACCTTTATAGAACATCTCGATCCCCGCTGGTCTGTCCCGGGCAGCAAGGATGACCTGATCTATCATGACTAACCTGGTCCAACCTTGCTGCCGCACTCCTTGTTAGTCCGGGTATCTTCGTGACCCAGGACTCACCCTTCACTCTTTTCGCATCCATGCGCCCATTTGGCACGGCAGAATTCTTTCGTCCACCATTCGCAGCCATCATCCCGACTTAGTAGCTGATATAGGGTGGTCGTCCCGGCCGGCAATTTGGGCCAACGAGGGAGGGCCCTGGCCAGGTGTGTTCCACCTCCGGCAGTTAATTTATCCTGGAATCGCTTTACCACACATGATGTATTTACCAGAGGTGGATCAAAAACCTTCAGTGTTTGAGAGTCGGCCTTACATTGATTACATTCTCAATGCAGTTGCATCCTGGGATATACTGTGCGATATGGTGAGCAATTGGTCGATACTTGTCAACGATAGAATTTATCGACCAGTGTGGTCAAGAGTTTTCGCGGCCGACCGAAGGTCGCTTACTTGAGTCATTAGGTGTCGATCAAGGGGTTGGAAGCTAATCCCAAAAAATCTTGGGTCACTTAGTAATCTACCATTTTCCAAATCGTTAAAAGTTATGCAACGCTTTTCTGGGTAGTCGCAATTACTACAGGAGATTCATTAAAGACTTATCGGTCTACGCAGCTTTTTTATATGAATTCAGAGAGGTAGATTACCATATGATGTGTAAACAGAACCCACAGAAAGTTTTACAGGTCAAGCATAACCAAGCCTTTACGGTCGACTTGTCGTGTTGGCCAGCCAGCCGATCGTCTTTTACCCCGATCCGAGAATCATATGGAGCTTGCCATAAGCGCATATTGTATGTTGAAGGCTAAAACACCACGACCTCAGTCCTTAAGCATTTTGACCCAGAAATATTTCCGGGCGTGATGCTATATGCGAACTAAAGGGCAATTTTGGCTGTCTTTGTCAAGGACCATGATGGTTGGTATATTTCCCGGTCACGTTCGCAAGCCGGCCCTTGACGCCGAATGAAGTTAAATAAGGCATTGTGTACAAAAAGTACTGGCACTATTACGTATATTGGATATCTGTTATACTATGTTGATACTTAAACAGACCGAAGTACTTTCAAAACGGTCCACATTGGCTTGGTTACGGTTGACAAACGGAATTGATGGGAGACATGGGCGTTGGTCAGCATTGTTGTCACTGTGGACACTGGAGGTCATCAAGTATGCATGGGTCGATGAGAAATATTCGGTATCTGGTGGTTAGCATAACAACACCCCGGGCGGAGGTCGACGATGCTCTGATCGAAATAGCCCTTCGGGGGCCATCTGGCGAAATATCACCCTCCCCCAACCGGTCGTAGATCCAAACGAAGACCTGGTCGTTTCAAGTTTTGATAGATCGGCGAGTGTAAAAAAGGCGGTTACAGGGCTCTCTTGTCGGAGCTCTCGAAGTGTCCATATTATCCGCCAACTAGGATAAACCCCTGGTATCACGAACAACAAAGCGGAGTATGGCGGTCTATTTCTCGGTCTGGGATTCGTCAATGCCTATAGAAAGGACATAATCATTATCAGTGTAGAGTACTAACTGGTGATCTAACAAATCACCGGGGAGATCGATCGCAAGGCAGTCCGTTTCAAATTGGTGTAGGATCGTGTGATTGAAGCCTTCCAAGAGAAGCGACATTTACGACCTTCTACACTTGAAACGAGATTGGATTTGGAACGCTGACCACATAGCGATCATGACTATACGTGATTGAGTTAAAAGGACGATCACAGAAGAAACGATATTGGTCAAACTGGTTGGGATGAACAGAGAGAAAAAGCAGGCGCAGGTGCTGTTGACGACCAGATCACAGATCCGATTGACATCCTGAAGAACGACCCTGAAAGAAGGCCAGAGTAAAGGAATAGTTCAACGGCTGCGGATTAAAAGAATTCTTTAACATCATGAAGAGAAATGGATCGTAGATCTGGAAGCAGATATATGTGGTGATCTGGAGAAATTAAGTCAATACGAAGCAAGGAATTGCGATAAGAATGCTCCAATGTTAATGAGAACGGACGCCTTTGCTTTTACTGTGAGGTCGTCCGGGCTGATGCTGATCGTGATCGTTCGGCAAAGTTGGCCACTCGTGAGACCCTACAGGCCGCCATCCTATATCACTATCATGCCAGCCTGGAAAGAGGTAACCAAGGAATGGGTCGGACGTGTCATAAGGTCGAAACGCATTTCGACTGGAGAGGATTTAACCAGAGTGTACAAACATTTGTGGGAACATGCACAGACTATGGGATCGGAAAGGGTAAGCCTTTAATACGAGGCCGGTAACCGGGAAATATTCAGACGACATATCCCTTCGAAGTGATCGCGATGGATCACATTCCTCCCTACCTAAATCGTTTCACAGCAATACCGAACAGCAAATTTGGACCGACCTTTCACAGGTCTGGTATTTGCTAAGGCCGAATCTACACGAACTACCCAACAGATCGATCAAAGTTATGAAAATGTATTTTTTAGTGCGAGTGAAGTGATCAGACACGATTGCAAACCAGGGTTTATGGCTGATGTGTTCTGATCGTTCAATCAGATTATGGGACTAAACTCAATAGTCACGATGACATATCGACCACAGGCGACCGGAAACCTGAGCGGATGATGCAGATATTCACAAGAGCTATAAAGATGTATCTTGCTGACCCAGCCCAATGGGACTGGAGCGAATATGTAGAATAATTAGTGTTCACGCTAACTGCCAGTGAATCGATATTCGAGCCACTTCACCACAGCCGCCCCTGAGTCTCTTCGCGGTCGCACATCGGCTTAGGCACGATCTCACCATTCGTTTCTTCGCTACATCCGTTAGAATCATGTCCGACTCCGGTGGTCCCAATGCAGGACGAATATACGACCCTCCTAGGCCAGCCAGTCCGCCTGTTGGATACATAAACCACGCCCTCAAGATCCTAAGCACATGCCCGAGCACCTGGAAGTTTCTAGTCTGAATAGTCAAATCGCTACCCCGACCGGTTAGGGGGCCGGCGTTGAAAAAGCTACCTTGGCTGCAGATCTGTCAAACGACGCGCGGATGAGGCTGGTGCCAGGGAGTTGCCAGAAGCTTTAGACTCTCAGACCCGGGTCACCAAGTTGGAGAACCAGGTAGTGGAGCTAGCACGCCAGCGTAACCGTTTCATGTTTCTATCTGAATCTGTCGGCTCACTCTGCATGATACATCAGAAGACCGTTTTCCTCATCCATCTCCTGCTTTTCCTTTCCTCAATCAAGCTTCAACGTAAGTACACCCATACCTGTTTCCTCCGCATTTTGATGCTTACTTCACAATGTCCCTTTTTAGGAAACCACATCTTGTATTTCAGGGCTTTCTAGTTGAATCTTCGCTACTGCCCGAGCGATGGTCTCAGTGATTGGAGGTTTTGCAGGTGGATCTGGGTCAGATGGAAGGGGTCAAAATCCACATCCTGCGGGAAATTGTAAGGTTCCAGAGACGTTTGCCAAAGATGGAAGTCTGAGCTCCAAACCCTGATCCAGCAACTCCAGAGATTATATGATCATGTCCAGGAAAGCGTGGCCCAATCTCCGGGAGGTGGTTGACCTTCCGGACCAGCGAACTAACTCCCTATTCGAGATACAGGCTGCACAATACCGGTTAGACATGGCGATAGCTCGAGTAGTACACCTGATGCCAGATCAATCTTTATTTGACACCTCATGGACATGGCTAGCGCTCGAGGCCTCACCGATTCGGCGGCTGACCCACTTTTGCTGGTCCATCTAGTGACCACGGACGCCTGGATAACCGCCGAACTGGTTGATGACACTTCGCCAGCTATCAATGACCTAAAGACCAAAACCGCTGAGGTGACCGCCGATTTAGCCGAGAAAGCTCTACCAGCTACCGAGATCCCTACGCGACTCAGGATCTGGGATGCTTCCTGAAATCCTAAACTGCCTGTCATTGAGCACAATAATGTCAAAATGGCCGTTCCATTGATCGACAGTCTAAAGCCTAAGCAGTAGTCTTCAACTAGTAGACGCCTTGCTCTGCGTGTCATCTTTGAGCACTTGCTGTGCACGGCGGCTCAGAACTTAAAAAAAAACTGGGATTGCAATCCATCTAATTTTCATTGGTTCCCGTTTTGACGCTTTGGTCGATAAAAAACAAGGCTTAGCTCTTTTTCCGGTAATGGACATGCTGATTTGTCCCATTCACGCATTGGCAGTAGCAAACGTGGCTGATATAATTCCATCGGACAGACGCCAGTGCTAGCTACCACGGGGCGCGCTCATGAAAGACGAAGAATAAGATGAGGAAGAGCTGTTCCTCCTTATCTACTTCAAAATGCTTTCTAAGCATCGAGTTCGTGTGAGATGTGGGACTGACGAAATATTTGAGCTCCCAGTCGTTTTAATGTGGGGAGCCAAGCAGCGAAGGAAATCCACGGATCAGTTTGCAGTGAAGTTTTGATAGGGGTGGTTTGCAATTATCGACAATTAACATAGCCCCTGTCTTCATTTTTAACACTACAGTACTACTAGTTCGCCAAGGTTTTAAGCGTCGCATGAAATGTGTGCACTTTTTCCACGTAAATCCTTAACGGATACAGTCGCTTTAACTTCTCGATGACCTACTGCTTCCCATTGTCTACAGCCTCTAATGAATTGTATTTCACTTCCACACACACACCCGACGTACCACAGTTTTATTTCTATACGTGCCATTTTAAAAATTGGGCGCGACAGCGATCGACCACACCATGATGAAGCTCGCGCGCACGCTTCCTATCCCGGTGCGACTAGAGCTGCCCTTGCAACTAGAGCTGCCCTTGCAAGGTCTGGATCACGGAGAATGAGCTCGTTTCTTTGTCTCTATTTTATGGCAGCACTAGCTTAGTATTGGGACAGAGACACACAATGTGCCAATCACGTAACAATACAGCCGCACGTCAACAATGGATTTCCATTCGCTGCTTGGCTCCCCACATTGAAACGACTGGGAGCTCAAATATTTCGTCAGTCCCACATCTCACCCGAGCTCGATGCTTAAAAATATTTTAAAGTAGATAAGAAGGAACCGCTCTTCCTCATCTTATTCTTCGTCTTTCATGAGCGCGCCCCGTGGTAGCTAGCACTGGCGTCTGTCCGATGGAATTATATCAGCCACGTTTGCTACTGCCAATGCGTGAATGGGACAAATCAGCATGTCCATTACCGGAAAAAGAGCTAAGCCTTGTTTTTTATCGACCAAAGCGTCAAAACGGGAACCAATGAAAATTAGATGGATTGCAATCCCAGTTTTTTTTTAAGTTCTGAGCCGCCGTGCACAGCAAGTGCTCAAACATGACACGCAGAGCAAGGCGTCTACTAGTTGAAGACTACTGCTTAGGCTTTAGACTGTCGATCAATGGAACGGCCATTTTGACATTATTGTGCTCAATGACAGGCAGTTTAGGATTTCAGGAAGCATCCCAGATCCTGAGTCGCGTAGGGATCTCGGTAGCTGGTAGAGCTTTCTCGGCTAAATCGGCGGTCACCTCAGCGGTTTTGGTCTTTAGGTCATTGATAGCTGGCGAAGTGTCATCAACCAGTTCGGCGGTTATCCAGGCGTCCGTGGTCACTAGATGGACCAGCAAAAGTGGGTCAGCCGCCGAATCGGTGAGGCCTCGAGCGCTAGCCATGTCCATGAGGTGTCAAATAAAGATTGATCTGGCATCAGGTGTACTACTCGAGCTATCGCCATGTCTAACCGGTATTGTGCAGCCTGTATCTCGAATAGGGAGTTAGTTCGCTGGTCCGGAAGGTCAACCACCTCCCGGAGATTGGGCCACGCTTTCCTGGACATGATCATATAATCTCTGGAGTTGCTGGATCAGGGTTTGGAGCTCAGACTTCCATCTTTGGCAAACGTCTCTGGAACCTTACAATTTCCCGCAGGATGTGGATTTTGACCCCTTCCATCTGACCCAGATCCACCTGCAAAACCTCCAATCACTGAGACCATCGCTCGGGCAGTAGCGAAGATTCAACTAGAAAGCCCTGAAATACAAGATGTGGTTTCCTAAAAAGGGACATTGTGAAGTAAGCATCAAAATGCGGAGGAAACAGGTATGGGTGTACTTACGTTGAAGCTTGATTGAGCAAAGGGAAAGCAGGATATGGATAAGGGAAACGGTCTTCTGATGTATCATGCAGAGTGAGCCGACAGATTCAGATAGAAACATGAAACGGTTACGCTGGCGTGCTAGCTCCACTACCTGGTTCTCCAACTTGGTGACCCGGGTCTGAGAGCCTAAAGCTTCTGGCAACTCCCTGGCACCAGCCTCATCCGCGCGTCGTTTGACAGATCTGCAGCCAAGGTAGCTTTTTCAAAGCCGGCCCCCTAACCGGTCGGGGTAGCGATTTGACTCTTCACTAAAAACTTCCAGCTACCCGGGCCTGTGCTTAGGACCTTGAGGGCGTGATTTAAGTATCCAACAGGCGGTCTGACTGGCCTAGGAGGGTCGTATATTCGTCCTGCATTGGGATCACCGGAGTCGGACATGATTCTAACGGGTGTAGCGAAGAAACGAATGGTGAGATCGTGCCTAAGCCGATGTGCGGCCGCGAAGAGACTCAGGGGCGGCTGTGGTGAAGTGGCTCCAGTATCGGTTAACTGGCAGTTAGCGTGAACACTAATTATTCTACATATTCGCTCCAGTCCCATGGGGCTGGGTCAGCAAGATACATCTATATACCTCTTGTGAATATCTGCATCATCCGCTCAGGTTTCCGGTCGCCTGTGGTCGATATGTCATCGTGACTATTGAGTTTAGTCCCATAATCTGATTGAACGATCAGAACACATCAGCCATAAACCCTGGTTTGCAATCGTGTCTGATCACTTCACTCGCACTAAAAAATACATTTTCATAACTTTGATCGATCTGTTGGGTAGTTCGTGTAGATTCGGCCTTAGCAAATACCAGACCTGTGAAAGGTCGGTCCAAATTTGCTGTTCGGTATTGCTGTGAAACGATTTAGGTAGGGAGGAATGTGATCCATCGCTATCACTTAGAAGGGGTATGTCGTCTGAATATTTCCCGGTTACCGGCCTCGTATTAAAGGCTTACCCTTTCCGATCCCATAGTCTGTGCATGTTCCCACAAATGTTTGTACACTCTGGTTAAATCCTCTCCAGTCGAAATGCGTTTCGACCTTATGACACGTCCGACCCATTCCTTGGTTACCTCTTTCCAGGCTGGCATGATAGTGATATAGGATGGCGGCCTGTAGGGTCTCACGAGTGGCCAACTTTGCCGAACGATCACGATCAGCATCAGCCCGGACGACCTCACAGTAAAAGCAAAGGCGTCCGTTCTCATTAACATTGGAGCATTCTTATCGCAATTCCTTGCTTCGTATTGACTTAATTTCTCCAGATCACCACATATATCTGCTTCCAGATCTACGATCCATTTCTCTTCATGATGTTAAAGAATTCTTTTAATCCGCAGCCGTTGAACTATTCCTTTACTCTGGCCTTCTTTCAGGGTCGTTCTTCAGGATGTCAATCGGATCTGTGATCTGGTCGTCAACAGCACCTGCGCCTGCTTTTTCTCTCTGTTCATCCCAACCAGTTTGACCAATATCGTTTCTTCTGTGATCGTCCTTTTAACTCAATCACGTATAGTCATGATCGCTATGTGGTCAGCGTTCCAAATCCAATCTCGTTTCAAGTGTAGAAGGTCGTGATTCCGCTTCTCTTGGAGGGCTTCAATCACACGATCCTACACCAATTTGAAACGGAATGCCTTGCAATCGATTTCCCCGATGATTTCCTGATCTCAGTTTGGACTCTACACTGATAATGATAATGTCCTTTCTAAAGGCATTGACGAATCCAAGACCGAGAAATAGAGCGCCATACTCGGCTTTGTTGACCATGACACCAGGTGTTTATCCTAGTTGGCGGATAATATGGACACTCCGGGAGCCTCGACAAGAAAGCCCTGTAACCATCTTTATTACAATAGCCGATCTATCAAAACTTGAAACGACCAGGTCTTCGTTTGGATCTACGACCGGTTGGGGGAGGGTGATATTTCGCCAGGTTGCCCTCGAAGGGCTATTTTGATCATTCATCACTCGCTAGATAGCTCTTGTTATGCCTGATCCGTGTCTCAGGAGCAAAATGGATTACACCGGGTGACGCCGTCTCCGGTATCATGCTGATTATAAAAATATCTTGTTGCGACAGGGTGCTGATACAGGCCAGGATGTCATTGGTACCCTAGGCAGTAGCAGGAATATAACCATCTAATCGCGAACACTCGCTGCAAAATAAGCAAGATACTGCTGAAATTCTCTCTTTGACTCATTCGCTGAAATTTTTTCGTACCCACGACCGTGTCCCATGAACGTTTGTTTGCGAATACCGGCCGGGAATTTCGCATCGAAATTCAATAGTGCCCTTAAGTGACACATTTCGTTTAATTAAATCGTAAGTTGTTTCAATAGTTCCGCCATACTTGGCGTGAAGGTTGAGGATGCTAATGCTTGGCAAACAACATACACCTGGCAGTTGCCTGTCGCAGATGTTGCTATCATCCGAACTCCCATCACTTTTTCTGCTTCCTGGGATGTGAGAGAATCAGTCAGACCAGGTGTGGATTGAGTGCTGGATGGATACAATTGAAGAGGCCCTTCCGATTAGATGATGTCTAGAAGTAAATTATCCACTTGAGTTTTCAGTTTAGCTTCCGCAATCATCAGTTCGGTTTTTAACTTATTTTCGCTATGTGGCGGAGATTTCGATAGTATAAGGGTGTGAGTGTTTTCAGTGCTGGTTTACATGTGACTTAGAAGTACTTTGACTTGCTTGAGTAGCAGCTGCTTTAACTTCTTGCCCAATTGATATTCCGGTCTGCTGGGGTTCCTTGCGAATTGGTGCATCGTCCCGTTGGACTGTCTGGTCTGATGTCATCGGTCGGTGCCCTGAAAATGACGAATTTATCTCTCGTCGCTTCTTTTCGGGTTGAGGTGGGGATAATACAAGTTGTTTCACTCTTTTCGGATGAACTTTGATCCTGTCTGTTGCTGGCGTCGGCGTCGCCAGATCCGGTGTAGTGTGCGAAGGAGCTGGTGCATCGGATATCATTTTCTTCGGACTAGGATTATTCGGATCCTTCTGCTGTGAAACCGTCTCCGGGAAGCAACAGGTTGATTTTGCTACGTTAGCCACTTTTTCCGCCTGAAACCGCTTGGTTTCTACTTCGGTACGGAGTTCCTCCATGCTTCGCAAAGTAGAATTAGGGTTTTAATGTTTTCCATGTCATCTTCCGTAATAACGATACATCCCGACTTAATTAGATACACGACCGCTTTGGGTGTCCTCCCTCTCCGCAGCGCAAACACTGCCTGTGCCCCTTCATCTGCAGGTGTTCGAGAAATTAACATGGTCTGACACCAGTATAAACGTATAATTACAGCTAATGCTTTTGAACATTCCGCAGCCTTAAAGATCAACTCTCAGGAGGTGGACGTATCAGAAAACGGTCCGCCTTGGTTTAAATTCTCCAGATAAAATGATATCGATTTGAGCGTACTATAAAGTTTAATCAAATTCATTGTTCGGGTAACATTCTTGAGGACACAGGAATAATAACCTAGGGGGGATATGCTTCACCTTTATGATCCACTTGTTTTTTCCACGCCGAATCACACTTGTTATGACAACGAGAATATACTTTTAGAGTGATTACTCGTGACGATGAAAAGGAGTCTTAATTCCAACAAATTGTTCTGCGATATCGCGTGTGAAAAATGGAAATCGAGAGAATAATTTGTCCAATTTCTATTAATGGTTTTTACATCGTTCGAACCGCCCTCTGACTTGTCAGGCGCTGCGCGGTCAGACGGCTCCATCGGAGGTTGGGATTCCACAATGAGTTGAGGCTCCCGAGATGACGTACCGCCATCATCTGGTGGATCTGGCCCGTGGCCGGATTCGGTCATTTTTGCTTAGGTGTTAGCTCCTGCGCAGGTAGTGCAAAGTCCGGATCCCTACTCACTCGTTGCTAGGTTGAGGGAGCGATTAGGCAAAATTCGAGCCGAAACGAAGTGAACTATGGGCTGGTTGACAAGGAAGTTCTGGCCCTGCTACGGAATCATTGATGTGTTCTATACAATGCTGGTGTCTCGGCAGATTAAAGCGGCCGACGTTGTCTTGGCTTCTTACTGCGAATGGAATTGATGGTCAGCTGGGGAGATGGGCTGCACTATTGTCCCAGTTGTTGTTAGAGGTTATTAAGCGCACTAAACAAGAAGAAGGGATACTAGGGATACTGGAGGCCAGCATCACCCCGAGGGCAGAAGTAGAAAAGGCATTGGTTGCGATAGCACCCAGAGAGTAGCCACGTCAGTCTATCACACTCCCGCCACGAAGAGTCGGTTCATCAGAAGAATTAATGGTGTTGCGTTTCGATGGGTTAGCCAGTGTCAAGAAGGGAGTGGGTGCTTTCAGCGCCATCTTGTGGAAGCTGCCCGAATGGGAAGTGGTGGCCGCTGTCTCCGATTTACACCCAGTACAACGGTGAATGAAGCTAAATACCAAGGATTGCTGCTATGCTTTGACTTGCTGGCCGGCCAGGCACAGGGGCGATTTATCCTATGTGATGACTCCAATCTAGTGATTAGACAAATCACCGGGGAAGTTGACTGCAAGGCCCCCGGACTAAGACTGTTAAATGATCGTGTCATGTCAGCTGAGGAAATGGCCAGACATGAAATGCTACATGTTAAAAGAGAGTGAAATAGGAGTGCAGACCATTTGGCCACGCGGAGCCAGGTCGGAGTCACAGTTTTGGATCCAGTTATGTTAGGCGAACAGGCGGAAATTAACAAGCTACCAGAGATAATTGGACCGACCAAGGATGAAACTCGCATATCCAAGTCCAACCAGTCAAGGAAAGAAAAGTCCGATGACCAGGTTCGTGAAACAGACACCCAGATCAGGAGTGGTATGAACCATTCCATGGTGACAGGAGGTCACGCTAAAGGTTCCTCATGCTTGTCGGGTCAGTAATCGGCCAATCATCTCATACAAACGAACCATAAGTCACCTATTGGCTCCTGATCTGATCTAAGTTTTGGACAAAAGTTGGAGGCAGAAGGCGGACCGAAGTGATCAGGTGGTTCGAAAGCAGACGATGGAGAAGAGAAAGAACGGACAAGTAGTACTGACGGACATACTGAATTGCGTATGAAAAGAGGGAACGAATAAACGAAATAGAAAACGGGTCAGATCAGGCTATGATCCAGGTCACCACTCACCGCTGTCGGCAATATTTCTCGCGAAGCCGAGTCACTTGAACTCCAGGAGGGTTGGAGGGTTGATTTCGATATTGATTGCGCCGAGGGTCCTGCCGGTCGATGCCCTCCGGAGACTCGGAGAGGGAGGCGATTTGGTCCGGGTCACCTAGGCCAGGATACCATGTGTCATTCTATGCAGGCTCTCCTATTTTCTCGACCTTCCGGTTCGCCATATGAAGAATAGAAATAGGTCCAGATTACATTGACCAATCCTGATGCCATCCAGGACGAAGGCACTCGGACGAACCCACACCTCCGTCGCCCGATTACGTCGACGTTTCCAACTGGCGAAATAGATCTTAAGGAGCAGATCAATTCGTCGAGCCTCAGCGGAGCTATCTAAAACATAGTAGACTCCCAAATAGTTGGGCATGGGTGGTGGCGAAATTCCGATATTTCTCTTGGAAATCAGTTAACCACTGGCTGGATGGAAGCCCCATATCCGGCATATTGGTGGCCAACACTTTCCAAGGTTTCGACTCCATTAACTGTCCAAGTGCGTTTACCTGTATCAGGTCGGGACTTGGGAGGTATCTTAAGTGAAGGTGGAAATATCCAAAAGGCGGGCCTAGACAAGGAACGAGCAAGTCTGACGCTGGAGACGTCGGCAAGGCTTATATTCTCCAACTGTACAACCAGCCAAGGCTGGATCTCCGATAGATCAGCCTTACTTACGAGGCGATCATGAGGTAGCCACAGGATCGGGAGCATCGGGAGAGAAACGCTGGAGTGGAACTGCGCCGCTGAGCCATGGGTCCTGTTGGTGACCGTCCCGACCGACCAGGTTGTGAATGTGCACGGTGATTCGGCATCTCCATCCTGGTGGACGGGTTTTCGAGGTCCCGAAGGCTGAGAGGAAGCCACTGATCAGGAACTTCCTCTTCAATTTTTTCTTCCAGTTCCTCTTCTCTTTCCTCGTATTCCTCCTCGTCTTCCTCTTTGACTTTCCTCCCGGATTTCCTAGCGTTGTCAGCATGTTTGGGGTCAGGTGCGTCCCCAGGGGTTAACGAGCAACCGGAGCTGGGAGGCGGGAGAGAGAGCTGGGTGAAGTCGTGTCTCAGAACCGAAGCCAGCTGGTGGAGGGGTCTGCAAATCGATGACTTGATCCGGGGCCGGTGGGAGTTGGCACGGCTACCCGATTTCAAGAGATTCACCAGGTAGTAGTACGGGACAGGGAAGCACACACTTTCTGGTCGCGGTAATTTTCGTCCTTGTCGTCGTCATATTCGAGATCACTGTAGGTGTCACCTGCCGGGAGCGTCTTGAGGTTGGACGGTGGTCTAGGTCTAGAAATGGACGGCGGGTCAGTTTCGAGCTGGACGGCGGGTCAGCTTTCGCGCTGGAAGGTAGGTCAGCTTTCGCGCTGGACAGTAGGTGTGTTTTCGTGCTTAACGGCGGGTCAGTTTTCAAGTTAGAGGGTGAGCGAAGGGATTGCAGTAGACTTTGTTGGGGAAGTAGTCGAATCCGAATCGTTGTCAGAATCGTCTAACCGGCATAGGCGCAGGAGACAGTCCGCGGGCATGGGTTTCTCATGTTTCTACCGCTTAGGGCTAGATGAGGGCAAACCGGAGGTGGCCGGACGCTTAACCGTTTTCCGGCAGGAGGTTGTGGAAGCTTGCATCGGCTCGGGGTCCTGCGAGGCGTTTTACACTCTGTCTCTCGCCGTAACAACATCAGTGCTGGACGAGGCAACGGATATCGAGAGCTCGGTGTTTGGATGAGGCTGTGGATGGATCGAGTCAGGCTGAATGGACGAAGGTGGTTCGGGGAACGTTTTCCACTTTCACTTATCCATTTTTCCAAGATGGCCAAGACTGCGTCTCGCACGCGCGGAGGAACCGGCATGACCGGAGAAATCCGAACCCGGGTCTCTTCGCGTCGATCCTGCGGTTTGCTGATAAGTGACCTGAAACGGTTCACCTTAGCCAGCAAGGCGGCAATGGCAAGATTGGTCCCGGTCAAGTCATTGCAAGCCTCGCCATGCCACGATTGAGTTTATCTGGGCTTGTCCCTCAGTCTCAGCTGCCCAGAGGAAGCCTCCTGGAGCTGTTGCTGGCGGAAAAAGATGCGATAGAGGGCCTGAGAGTGAGACTCTCGCAGGTGGTCTCCTTCGTTTTGCATATCGATTAGCTTTTGGGAGACTTGGCGGTATTTGTCGTGGAGATGCGACAGCTCTTGGGATTTTCGCGACGCTTCAGTAGACAGATCTTTCAGTTACATCAGTTGCCGGTCTACGACGGGCTTTTACATCTAGGTGGGTACAAACACATGATTCGTAGATCAGGGTGGCCACGTGTGCTCGCAGGTGGCCAAACAAAATACCCTAAGTACCGGTATGGTAAAAAAAGATATTGTCAAGTATCTACTGTTTAAACGGTTGTTTTTTTATATAATATAATTCGAATTTTGGTGGTTTTTCGTAAGACATCGCACCCACCATAAGAACATATCAAAGGACTCATGCAGAGCCCTTGTGAAGTAAATCATGTACATGCCGGAATGAAATTCGCGTCAGGAAAGGCCCTGGTGAATAAGCTCTCCCAGGCACGACCACGGCACTTATGGAGTCATCAGGTGTTGGCAAGACCACGCTCATGGATGTCATTGCTGGACGCAAGACGGGAGGAAAAATCACGGGACAGATCCTGCTTAATGGCTACCTGCGACTGACCTCGCCACTCGACAATCCACTGGGTATTACGAACAAGTGGACAGTCATTCTGAATTGGCAACATTCCGGGAAGCGCTGACATTTAGTGCTTTCTTTCGTCAGGGTGTTGACGTCCCCGACAGCTCCAAATATGACTAGTGAATGAATGTCTGGATCTACTGGAGTTGCATTCAATCGCGGACCAAATCATTCGAGGCAGCTCGGTGGAGAAAAATGAAACGACTGAGCATTGGCGTCGAATTAGCGGCACAACCTAGTGTCTTGTTCCTCGATGAACCCCGAAGTGGATTAGATGCAAGGTCTGCCAATCTTATTATGGATTGCGTACGCAAAGTGGCGAATACTGGTGTGTACCATCCACTAGGCACCCACCGAGGTATTTAGGTGTTTGAATGCTTATTGCTTTTAAAACGTGGTGGCGAAACGGTATTTGCGGGTGAGTTGGGCAGAAATGCGTGTGAAATGATTGCGTACTTTGAGTCCATTGAAGAAGTGACAAAGCTGGAGGAAAAGTACAACCCGGCGACGTAGATGCTGAAAGTAATTGGAGCCGGCGTAGGCAACAGCAATGGGGATCAAGACGGATTTCGTGCGGGTTTTTCAAGCTAGCAAGCAGTTCCAGACGCTAGAAGCAAACCTGGACCGCGATGAGGTTACTCGACCGTCCCCTGACTTTCCGGAACTGAGCTACATGGACAAACGTGCTGCTACGGAGCTGACCCAGGCCAAATTTTTTATTGTCAAGACTCAGTGGCATTATTGGCTATAGGTGGAAAGAGTATGAACGCACAACAAGCGCTACTACGTGATATACCTGATGTGATTGTAGCGACACCTGGTCGCCTTGTGGCACACTTGGAAGCTGGTAATCTGACGCTGAAAGAGTCGGTCCAGACAGTCGTCATTGATGAAGCAGACTTGATACTATCGTTTGGATATGGTGAAGATATTCGTACGATTTTTAATGCGCTACCTACAGCATGCCAGACATTTTTGCATGCCAGCAACGTTAAGTCCTCGAGAGCTTGAGAAGCTGAAGCGCTCAGTCCTGCATTATTCCTGCTTGTCGTAAAACTAGAGGAAGGGAGCTAACAGATGGAAGAGCTTTCAGCAGTTTTATTTGTCTAGTGAAGGGCATTACTGACAAGGATTTGCTTCTGTACGTGTTGTTGCGACTCGGCGTTGTAAGTGGAAAAGTGACCTTCTTTGTCAACTCAACAGATGCCGCGTACCAACAAATTGCCGGGACCGGCTGAAGCTTTTCTTTGAGCAGTTTGTTTATTTAAAAGCGCAGTCCTCAATGCCAAAACTGCCGCATAGTTTACGCCAGCACATTATTGGACGAGTTAATTCAATGTGCATTTTTGACTACCTTCATAACAACGGACGACAGACAGCCTTTAGAACACGACGAAGCTGAAAGTGAAGATGAAGAAGATAGTGAAGAGGAAGAGGATGCAAAAAAAGATGAAGAAGAGGTAGGCGATGCAGCGGGTTCCGATCCAATAGATGAAGATGAACTAGAAGGAGAAGAAGTAGAAGAAGAAGACAACAATAAGGGCAGAGATATTGAAGTGGATAACGAGAGCCAAAAAGAGTCGGATAACATTGTGGAAAATGCGGTGATTAATAATGACGATGATGGGGATGACGACAATTACAAAAAGACGGTGGGTGCCAAGCGTGGACGAGCTGATGATAAAAGCAATGAAGTATCACGCGGTGTTGACTTCCGTGGTGTTAGTTTCGTCATCAATGTCGATTTCCCAAAGAGTGTCGTCCTACACTCACCGCATCGGACGTAATGCACGTGGCGGTACACCACTGTCTGTCTCTTGTATCCAAAGATGATGCTAACGAAGAAGAAATAGCGCTAAAACGTGTTCAGACAAAAACTACAGATTAAGCCCGTGATAACGTGCGCGACACTGCGAGTAAAGACACCGGAAGCAATGGGAGCAGATAAATCTATTATCATATACTTCGATGTATAAATATTATTTGATTTTTGCTGGTTTGTCAAAAAAAGTAAGACACCATACCCACCATAAGAACCATTCAAAGGAATTACGCAGAGCCCTTGTGAAGTCAAGCATGTACAATGAAATTCGCGTCAGGAAAGGCCCTGGTGGCGCACGCGAAGGAATATGCGATTCAGAAAAAAAAGAGCTCCGAGTGGGTCAAAAGAGTAAGGGAAGCAAGACCAGGGTGTTGCTATGCACAGAAGAGATCTATCCGTTTAAGGTCGTGGCGTATAAGTCCTTAAGTGTAACCGCGGGAGACAAGCCGTGGTACATCTCCTCTGCTGTGCTTGAACACCGAGAGTGCTCGTCGGAGCCGTGGCTCACATCCCGGCAACTCGCTAACTTCACTGCATTGCGCGCAGCTGTAGCAAGTAATCCTCACGTGTCCAGAAATTTTCTGGTGGAGCAAGTTCAGTCTGTGCACGGCTTAAATGTAGAAAGACAACGACGAACCTTGTAGAAGGCGAAGACGATTGCGATGAAAGAGTTGCAGCGTGACGAGCTCCAATCATATCGTCTACTTCCAGCTTTTCTCCACAAGCTACAAGAAATGAACCCAGGAACTGTTACGCGTTTCGACGTGAAGTCAAATAACGAGTTCAGGCGCTGTATGATTGTATGCGGGTCATCAGTCATGGCTCAGAGTGGTATGTAACTCATACTTTGTGTCGACGCCGCCCACTGCAAACATAGATTATACAATGGCAAACAGATTGTGCTTGTCGGTAGGGATGGGAACATGCGTAATGTTCGTATCGCGACAGCTTTAGTTCCTAGCGAAAACGAGGAAGACTACATCTGGTTCTTCTCTACATGTCTTAGTGCTGGAGTGAATCTATCAGTACCAGTCATGTCCGACAGGAACAGCGGTCTTATTGCTGCGACACGTACCCTCTCAATTGATATTCACTATTGCACGCTACATATAATTCGCAACATTCCTCGCAATTTCCGTCGTTTGACAAGACTGGGGAAAACATTGTCTGGGAAATTCAAAAATGTGTCGAGGAAGCCAAGTACGAGACTAATTTGTTAAAGCTTGAAACGATTAAAGGGGTGTATATGATTAGGTCAAGAAACTGAATCCAGCAAAATGGACTGTTTACTCAAATTTGAAAGAAAAGAAACTTTACAGGTGGCGTACGACAAACTATGTGGAAAGCGAAAACAGCGCAATGAACACAGTTGAAATTCGAGACAAACTCCCTTTTCATGTTGATAGAGGCCTATGTGGACTACGTGTGCACTGACTTCGTGTCAAAAATTGATGAGTTGAAGAGCTGGAAGAGAGTGGAACGCCTTATCACTCCTGCAGCGCGTGATGCTTTTGCCGAGCAAACGCGGGAAATCGGTGCCTACAAAGTAAACAAGATCAGTGATGACATCTTTCAAGTTTTCCGTGTTGATGTAATGCCAGTGAAACGTCACGTTGTGCTATCAAAAAAAGAGTGCTCGTGCGGCTACGTGTACCAACATGGAATACCATGCCGTCATCTCGTGGCCGCATTACGCTCATTGATGCTATCAAGTACTATAATAGAGTATTTTGATAAAGTATACATGGCGAATACGTACGCAAAAGCTTTCGATGACAAGTTCTTCGCTCCACCTTTAGTCCACGAGCTTACGGAAGTTAACCTTCTCCCAAGCAAACCACCGGCGACTAGACCAGGCAGAACCAGAAAGAACAGAATTGCGAGTGCAGGTGAGATGTCCTCTACGATGAGGAAAACATATCGCTTGCGATGCTCCAACTGTTGAGGAGTCGGCCACGTGAGCTCGGTGTGTCCTTCAGCAACTCAGGTGAATCTTATCGGCGATGAAGATCCGTACGACCTAGATTTCCTCACAGGGGTCGCTTTCTAGAGGTTCAACAACGTTGCGCCTTTAGAAGGCTACTTTCGAGATTCGAAACAAGTGGTTCAGTAGCCTTCCGTAACTCATTGTATTCATTCATCAACATTATAACTTCAAAGTCTTCTTCGGTATCGCAAGGCCGATACATATTGCCAGCCAACAAATCGTCCTCCGCAGCTCATCACAGACCCGTACGACGTCCTTCATAATAGCCAACTCGGTGAGCAAATTCACTGGTGCAAAGCCCACAATCTTGTCATGTTCAAGAATGTTTAGATCACGCGGATTTATTTGCCTCCAAGTGTGCTGCCAGACGCTCAGAATTTACCAACTCTTTCTTTAAAACAGCTAACTGAGCCTCACGGACGGCCACACGAGTAACGGCACGACGAACGTCTTCGACGCGGTATCGAAAGCAATCAATTTCGTTGAGATCAATGGCTAGCTTCCCTTACTCTTTTGACCCACTCGGAGCTCTTTTTTTTCTGAATCGCATATTCCTTCACGTGCGCCACCAGGGCCTTTCCTGACGCGAATTTCATTGTACATGCTTGACTTCACAAGGGCTCTGCGTAATTCCTTTGAATGGTTCTTATGGTGGGTATGGTGTCTTACTTTTTTTGACAAACCAGCAAAAATCAAATAATATTTATACATCGAAGTATATGATAATAGATTTATCTGCTCCCATTGCTCCCGGTGTCTTTACTCGCAGTGTCGCGCACGCTATCACGGGCTTAATCTGTAGTTTTTGTCTGAACACGTTTTAGCGCTATCTCTTCTTCGTTAGCATCATCTTTGGATACAAGAGACAGACAGTGGTGTACCGCCACGTGCATTACGTCCGATGCGGTGAGTGTAGGACGGCACTCTTTGGGAAATCGACATTGATGACGAAACTAACACCACGGAAGTCAACACCGCGTGATACTCCATTGCTTTTATCATCACCTCGTCCACGCTTGGCACCCACCGTCTTTTTGTAATTGTCGTCATCCCCACCATCGTCATTATTAATCAC
>MIQA02004436.1:78566-181867 GCA_001887855.2 Sclerospora graminicola | reverse complement strand
TTAACAAATTAATTAGTCTTTTCTAAGTTTATCTAAGGTAAACTAAGGAGGACCAAATTTACATTTGGTTCTACTCAATTGCACGCTTCCTCACTGCAATTTTACAGTGTAAGCCGTGTAACAGTTAGCCTGTTACAAGTGCCGCCCGGGACCGGCCGCGGGGACCGAGCCATTCTATGAAGGTGGTCAACGGTAAGCAGACAGTCTAGGGAAGTGTGTGAGGATCCAGTGATGCTAGCAGGGCTAGATCGCTGTATTATCTGGATGAGGCATTATCGGCCAATCGGGTGGCCAGGAGGAAGATGTTGGAGATAACCAGCGACCAGCAGGCCCCATTCAGTCACACCTCCAATGAGAACTCCTCTTACTGGCACAAATCATGTATCTGAAGCTACAAGTCTCTGCACCAGTCTCTATCTGTATTTTTGTATGGGCGAGCGAATTCCCTCTTTTCCTGGGTCATTTATAAGTGGTCACCAAAGTTACGGAGTGTTTCGGGGCGTAAGGTATAAGATTGAAAGTTTGTACTGGAATAATCCGAGACGGATAGAGATGAAGATGGTTGAGGAGAAGAAGCCTGTCAAGCGTATGTTCCTCAAGCATGTGCATTAACGTTAACCAATGCACCGCGGCATCAAACTGCGCTAAGGTAATGTGTGCCTGGTTTCCGCGATCAATGTTTTCGACGAACGTTAAAAGCACGGTATTATCCGAACATCGGATCCCAAGTGTCTCTAACGCTGCACGAAAACCTTCATAAGTTATTTCGCGCTCACCTTTCGGTCCGGCCCCTTCAAATGCGACACGAAAGCGGGACGGCGTTACATCAAAGTACGGATCCAGCATATTTAACTCATCATGTCTCTCGATTGTCCTTTTAGAGACACATTGGTAAAACTCATATAATTGCCATCATGGCCATCGCTTGTATGTTCAGAGGTGAATGGATTAAAAAGCGCCGAGATTTTATCCACACTTAGCTCTAAAACTCGGTTGTCTGGAAACTGCGATGTGTGCTACTAGAATTTCGACTGAAAAAAAAGCTTGCAGGGTTAAAATGAGTGCTAAACCACTCCGTGGAGATGCACGTGTGTTGCCAAACTTTGGATCAGTGGGATTTATTCATCTACTGTGTAATAATCCATTCCACGCTTGGTTGACAACCTCATATTTTTTCAATGACGCTATCCGGTACTCTAGAAAGCAACCAGTTGGCATAAGAAGATGAGCCGCTTTCGTCAATTCCATTCTTTATAGCGAATATCGAGCTACAAGGCAACAGCAATGGCATTGGCCAAGACCCAAAAGAAAGCATAGCCATAACGTTGATGGAGTTCCGGCATGTCGTCGAAATTCATGCCATTCACATCAAACCCGGTAAAAACACACCGTTAGGGTATATATGACATAATTCATTTGCGAGGCTTTTGAGTCGCGATATTCGTCCTTGCGTTGGCGACACATATGCAATTGCATGTCAATATCATCAGGACCTGGACGACATGATGTACGTCCCGGACATAATCCGTGACAATGGCATCAAAATCTCGACTTTCAATGATGCTTTTCAACACTTCACGCGCAGGTTTTAAAAGTCAACGAAGACGAACCAATTAATTCTTTTTAACACGCGCAACGAGCGGAATTCAAACCGATGCCGCGCTTGATCGATCTGCATCTCGAGCTGCATGAGACACTCGGTAATGGAATCCACCACGTGGGTCACTTGATCCACAATCACGGGCAGAACCGAGTGGACAAAAAACGTCGCGTCATGGTGGCGTAACTTGGAGTACGGCACGGTTTTAATTCGCCCCAGAGATCATTCTCACCACTATCTTTGATAGTAATCACTGTCTCATTTTCAACGATAAAGATAAAGACATGTTCAATTCAGAGCCGCAATGGCTTTGTTTCCTCGGTTTCTTCAAACGTGAGGCCCATTTTCCGACTAAAGGAGCTACCAATTGCTCGGTTCCATTAAGCAGGTGGTTTTCGCGTAAAATCACGAGATAACCCCCTACTCAGTTGGATCACCTCTAGCTCGTAGTAGTGATGGTCTACTGAGATCCTGGTCAGGAGGTTAATGGAAAATATGAAGACACAAACGTAAACTTGACGTAAAAGTAAGCTTTCGATGGCCGTGGGACACTAAAGCGAAAATATGCAAACTTTCAATGTTCGATACTCCACAATTTCTTTAAAAATTGTAATTGTCTCCTTATCTTTTTCATCCGAGCCCCGGTATAATCCAATTAAGTGCAACCGTAATCCCATTAGCTGGTAGGAAGATATAACATGCAAGGCAACTTTTTGTCCTCTGGCGTAGGAACGTAACACATGCGAAATACGTAGATCCAGAGACCATTCTTCATCATCGTGCGGATGTTCCTTATCAGAGTAGATATCAAATGGACGCGAGAATATATGGCCAAGAAACTAAAATTTATTTCCACCTGATTTTTTAGCATTTTTCTCCTCCTTTTCTCGCGGCAGCTGGTGTGGTGCTCGAGCAACGCGAGGAATACTACACACTTCGCAAGAAGCGCTGGGATTGTCGCCGTTAAAGTTTGTACATGTGCACGTCTGACACTCCCAATACATTTTCAGCTCTTGCGGGCTGATCGTCGGCGCTATCTGAAGACGTATACAACGTAGGAGCGCCGACTCCCTGGTATATCTCGTCTGCAAGATCATCTCATTTAATAAGGCAAAATGTGTACCACTGTTATTAGCCCACAAACGATGCTCTTGGCGCCCAACAAGACCACAGTAAAACGATCTGCTTTCAAAAATGACCATAAATCATCCAAAACAGGCTTTAGTTCGTCATTTTTCCACAAAATTCTCCCCCGTTTGGACATCCAGCTTTATCTCTTGCTGATGACATCTAAATTTCCCAGCACCTTCGACATCAGATTCTTCGATCCTATCCCACTCTTCAGTCCGTTTGGTTGACCAATGAGCAATTCGAATGATTACTCCAGTTTACGATTGGCTCTCGGTAGGATATCATTTATAACTTTTGTAAAAGTTCAAGTACTGTAAAACCTGTATTAGAACCCCATCCCTTGATTTGACCCACCCCCTTGACCAGAACCCCAGGGTCCCCCTGGGGTTAATTCTACAACCCTATCCTACAAATAGAACCCAATTTAACAATTCGGTGTATAAAATTAATTATCGGTTTAATTAGGGAAATTATAAGTGTACCTCACCCCGTACCTCACTTTTGCAACATGTACCTCAATTTTGTTACGTGTACCTCATAGTTAATTGGACTAAATAACAACAACAATAATACCGGTATTGCGAGCGAGCAAAGCGCGCCAATTTTTGCGCGTAATTATTTTGTAATTACGTAGGTCAAGAATTGGCGAAACTTTGAAACCGCATCCCGACGAGAACTGCAAGCACTGGCCAAAGAGCTGCAGCTGTACCGTGGAAATGCCAAGTCCGAATTCATTGTAAAATGCGCAATGCAGTTCCTGAACGACCATCCCGAGGACGACGAGCAGCAGATACTGAGTGTACTGGGCTTTTGTGAAGGCTCGTCACCAATGACGCCACCTAAAGCAGAGGAAATGATTTTGAAAAGAAGATCCCGTGGAGACCAAGAATCGAATCTGATATGAAGCAGGAATCACATATGCCACATAAAGACAAGATGAATCCTTGCTAGACGCAACTTTCTTTTTTTCTCAATAGAACCCCCGGTCGAATATAACCCCACGTTTGGGTTGGGTTATAGTGATAACCCCAGTGGGGTTCTAATACAGGTTTTACAGTATACCGTATACCATCTGTCTTAGCCGACACACACGGGGACAATAAATGCCTGTACATGTTAATGATTTGTTTTGTAATGTTTTTGCAAGGTTTTAATTAGAAAATGGGCAGAAATTCCGGACAAAACGACACATCTGGGACAACTTGAAGGTCACCATGATGATCAAGAAGGGGTTTACACTGCCATCCCTCCCAGATCGTTAATATGTACGTGGCCTGTGGCCTCTATTTTCAGTGTGTTTCATCCGCCCGCGCGCCATCGAGTTGACAATGGCGCGATGTCCACTCAAATGTGTCACATAGACTTTTTTGTATCCCTTACCCAAAACTGATCGAGTGTGATTTGGCTAAGAGTTTGTGTTGGTTATAACAATTTGTATGGTATGACAAATGTTATTCGGTACTAGTAGTTAGTACCGTATCTCATCCCCCCATAGATGGCGTTTTTATATCTTGACCACTCGAATTTTCTTGGGTCATGAGTGAACCACATAAGGAGGTATGACTGTAATGGGAAAAAGTGAATATATTTAGATCGGACTATAATATAGCTAACCTAAAAATAATTTGATAATACCTATTTTCATCATATTGGTCCATCTTTTGCAACTTAAAAGATTTAACAGATTGCAACAACGTCGAGTCCACGACAAAACAAGAATATCGTCCACCCGGCAACATGTTCTCTCGTATCAGCCCTACCCCGTCCTCTCTTGAAAGAGGACACCCTAAGACCTTCCTTCGACCTGAATTATTTATATCTAGTATCCCTTCCAGCTTCAATATCAGTCGATAGTAGCAACAGAAGGGCGCTGTGGCTGATATACAAGACGAAGGCTTATCCACATGGAGTTGCTATGCGAACGTCTACAAAGCAAATTTCAGGTAACTTTATAGCAATTACGAACGGAAGCCTAAATCTTGAAGTCATCCCATAAGACCGTCACCAACATCAAATCCGTCTTAACAAACTACTGGCGATGTCTCACCAACTATCAACTTTGCACACCGACGTCAGATGCAATTGGAATAATCTAGACAAGAAAACCATTCGTGACACCTTTGCACCAAGGGGAATGAGGAAGCGTAGCATACTTTGTGACTATATGTAATGATTCTAGATAGTGATATTGTCCTCGGGGACAGTGAAGTAGCTCCAAAAATAAAATCCAAAACGATCGTTAATAGTATGTGGTTAATGAATCTATTACTTCAGTAACGAGTAGGCGTCCGATCTTAAGCTTTTCACCTACGACAATGGCGAAAGTACACGCGCAAGATCATAGTAATGATCGATCACGTCATCTGCGGAAGAGTTCATTTATTCCCGAAGCAGTCATTCGACCAGCGCAAGCTCCAGGACTTCCCCGTGAAGCTCAAAATTTCGTTGGAAGTCGCGCCAAAAAAAAATTACGCCGAGTGCAAATTTTTAACATGATCCGACGCATGTTAGTGCTCTGCGCTGCCATTCGATACACTGTTGTCTTGCTCACAGCAACTGTATATACGTTTAAAGCATCGTACGGTACACATAAACCGGAAACGTTTCGAGTGCTTACAGCGTCACTAATTGGTGGATATGTAGGCGACGGTCTGATTCGAGAGAGTCCATTAGTACAAAATGTACTACAAGGTGACACCACCCCACGACATGCAGCGCTGTTTCTTGAAACCAAAGAGAAGACGTCATTTCAAGCCTGTTCTGAGATTCCGAATTTTAATTCCAAAATTTACAACTATGACTTTCTAAGTAACGTGTATCGCGAAATGGTGCGTAGCACAAGATACAATCTCACGGAATTGGACGACTTCGAGCTTGTACTGGTCGTAATAGACTGTAGTTTCTCAAATCTCATGTCAGGAGATAGTTCGATCGTACGGTTCTTCAATTTGATGCGCTCTCGCATTGATCCAGACGATTTACATATTGTTACAATGTCACTTAGTGTACAAGAATATGAAATTCCTGACCAACGAAAAAAAGGCCCAGGGCTGTTGACTATGATTACAGTATCGAAAAATATGAGTGCAGACGTTAGTGAACACTACTATCTCATGGCTCTCACCTATCCATTCAAACGTGCTATTGATTTTGAAGTCTACGAGTTTGTTGGCATCAATATCAATAGTTATCTCGAGTTACGAAGCATCCCCAGCGATCCACGCACACAACCCATCAAGCATTTAATCACGGCGAAAAAACGTGGGTTTTATGATGGCATTGAGCAATCTAATATTCGCTACATGTATTTTTTATTCGAATCAAATGCTAAGAAGGCGCTTACGCGATGGGAATGGTTTGGTAAAGCCATCATTGTGGGTTCCTGGGCCTGGGTGCATATTTTCCACATGTTTTTTGCTATCCAAATGATATTTTCCTTGATTGTTCTATGTCTAATGACGTACCAAAATGCACGCGCTGGCAAATTCTGGTTGGGCGATCCCTTTGCTTCGATTTCAACCACTACTTTTTTCATGCGTGGTTTCTTTTACGTCATCTCATGGCTGTTTAATGATTTCTGGACGCTTTATACGGTAACTATGGCCAGGGCAGGTCAAATCTCCCACAGAGATACAATTCAAATTTATGAAGAGGTCGTATATGCTGATGTGCTCGTTGTGTGCCTCGGTTTAATTGGAGTCTTCAGTTCTGTATTCCGAGAGCGTATCGATCCATCTGTTGTGATTTTTCTTTTCGAAGTCACTTACAGGAATCAGATGACTTTACTCACCTCAGTAGCAAGAATTCGAAACGAAATTGTATCGTACTCGGAGCGTGTCTTTCGCTTGGATGTGGCCAAAATGACTTCTGTCATTGCAGCCATGTCCCCATTACGCCTTAGAACAGCCTTTCAAATTCCTCACGAAGGAGATGGCCCATTTCTTGCGTCGTACTTCTTCCCAAGCGCCTTATTTTTTGCGTTTATCATGGGATATGTGATTTTGCGCAAGATTTATCGTCATTTTTTTCCTGAACAGACTCGGACACGCTCAAGTGTAACGAGTGACGAGCCATCGGCGAATGAAAAGACGGCTCTGTTATTCAGCGCAGATGCCACGAACTTCGAGAAATCTACAGGCGCGAGACTGCAAACACGATTTGGGCTCATTTCGGACTATAACAATTACGTGTATTTTAAGGGCATGAAGTTTGCGTCTGCAGATGGAATTTATTGCTCAGGATATGTGATTGTGAGTGGCAAAATGCTCGTTGGCATTAACGATCTTCTATCGATAGCACTGATCAAGGCAACTGGCTATCGCTTTACAAATGTTTATGCGTACGAAGTGGAGGGCAATAGTGTCAAAGACAGGGCACGATTGGTATATCCCGATACGTTACTATGGTCCGAGTTGTGGCGTTTAAACGTGACAGTGTTGCTTTAAACATTGCTACACAAAGTTAAACTTAAGGTCACATTAAAATGTTATCACTGCAATCAGACTTGCGGTTCCTTTGGCCATGATCTTGCTCTAACGGCAGTATAACGCAGGATGATCAACGAGTCTTGACAGCGCCCGCAATATAGTGTGCATCTACAAAAAAACACAACTAACGTTACTTCTCTATTGCTGCGTAGACTTTTTTCTTGTTTGATAAAAAAAAACTTTACAAATTCATTCTGATAAGCGATAAATTTTAATCCGACCCTCGGGTTTTAGAACGACAAAATGTAACTGTCAAGTAAACTTTGCAGATAGAAAAAACGCATGATCCGCTTGAAAGAGAGCATTAGATTGTTGAATGTAATCCTCAAAGGCCAAGTACGCTGTGCTGTACTTCGCACATGAAATCACGCCACTTTGCATGTTTGCCACGGAATCAAGTCATCGAAATATTTGGCTAAAAGGAATTTTTACGGATAATTGGTTATACTGTCTTTGTTGTGACATCATACTGTAACCGCGGCAGCGTAAGCGCTAAGAGAGACGTATTAACAACAAGGTACCGTCAATGGATTCATAATCTGCATAATGATGGTAAGAAAAGACATTTCGGCTGGTCGAAAACTGCTTCGACAGGCCCAAAAAAATATTTCAATTTTGGCCACCTATGAAACGTAAAATATCGGTTCCAGATAGCGAAACGGCTTCGACAGGCCCAGTGAGATATTTCGGCTGACTTTGAAACGTCTCTAAATATTTATACTTCAAGTATATGTTTAACTTTTGCCTTCAACTCTTGACGCATGTGTTTCGTTACGCGTCTGAGATGCTGCGTTCTGAAGTTACAATTGTTTCCTTTAAGAGTTGGGCATAATCCATTCCCTAACCTTCTTCATCACGTCCTTAGAATTCTAAGTCGACGATGACCATCAGTGATAAATACATCAGCCGCAATGATTCCCAAAAGATGATAGCAGGCACTGAACCAAGGCAGCATTCCGTTTACACATCTTTAGTTGGTTGGAAGCGCAAAGTGATTCCGAAACCTGTGCGGAACTCAAGGAGTCGCAAAAAAGAAAAATCCAAACTCACGAAATGGCAGATGTTTGTTCTCTTCCGTCGGCTATTGGTTATTAGTGCTGCGTGCCAGTATGTCCGCATCAGTATGATGGCCTCTTATAGCACACTTGAGGTTTTACGCTCCATCTCTTCTCCTACGCAGTCATTTGGCGATTTCACATCGTCCTATATTGCAAACTATGTTGGCAAGGGTTTAATTAATGAGAGTAGATTGGTGCAAGATGTATTAGGAGGAGATACAAGGCCACGCAATTTTACCTTGTTTCTGGAGTCGCCCACGAAAGTTTCGGTCGAAGGGTGCTCCAAAGCACCGATTTTTGACCCCCCGATCTATACTCATGAATTTCTTACCTTCATGTATGGCGAAATTGTAAAAGACTCGAACTACTATCCCACTACTGTGAACGACTTAGAACTTATCGTTGGGGTGGTTGACTGCAGCTCGACACAAATTCAAACTGGTGATCCTTCTTTCGTTCGGGTTTATAACTTCGCTCGGCATGGGAATGACCCGACAAAAGTTTTCTTAGTCGTAGTATCCGTTAGTGTGCAAGATTACGTGGTGGACATTACGAAAAAGTATGGCCCAGCTCTTATTGCTAGAGTCACTATTATCCAAGATATGCGAGCAGGTATTAGCGAGCGAATTCATATGATGGCACCAACGTATCCGTATCAACGTATCATGGAATTCGAAGTTTGTAAGTTGGTTCGAATCACGGAGAATAGTTGTATGGAAATGCATACGGTTCCAAAAGATCCAATAACCGAGCCAGTGAAGCGCGTGATCACATCACGCAAACGAGGTTTTCACAATAATGGCGAGCAAATGAATGTTCATTCGACGTACCCCGTATTTAATGAAACCGATGCAATAAGTATCGTGACTCGGTGGAAATGGATTGGAGAAACGAATTTTGAAGATACTTGGGCTTGGGTGCATGGCATTCACTTTGTATTCGGCATGCAAACGATCATCTCATTAGGTGTATTGGGATTACTGATCTTCCATAATTTTCGTGCTGGTAAGTTATGGGTTGGGGATCCATTTTCTTCCGTATCAACTGCAACTCTTGTGGGACGTGGAGTATTAGTGATGGTGACGTGGTATATGAATTCTTTCTGGACCCTTTTTGAATATGCAATGTCGAATGCGGCACAACTTAACAACGGCGAAATAATCGAAATTCACGCGGATTTGGTGCATGCTGATGTTCTTGTCGTCTATCTTGGTCTGGTGGGGCTTCTCAGTTTGTTGATGCGCGAGCGCATCGACCCGTCAATCGTAATAGCCTTATTCGAAATGAATCAATACTATCGCTTCAGCTTCCTTCGCCTCTCTCCTGCTGTGGTGCGCATAATTTCCACGTACTATACCACAGTGATGCAACTTGGAAATACTGAAATGCCTGAATATATTCGAGTCATGTCTCCTCTCAATTTTTGGTCTTCTTTCCAGATTCCCAAACGAGATGGCAAATTTCTCATAACCTCTTTCTTTGCCAAGTACATCATACTTGTGATCGTTGTGCTTTACGCCATTTTGCGAAAACTTCATCGCTATTTCTATCCCGAAAAAGTGCGTCAGCGATCGACAATGAGTAATACTCAATCAAGTACGAATGAAAAGGCAGCGATTGCTTTAAAAGGGAACTTAACCAATTTCGAAATTTCGACGGGAGCTGCACTCCAAACGCGGTTTGGGATCATTTCGGACTATAATAATTACGTCTATTTTAAGGGCATGAAATTCGCTTCTGCCGATGGGGTCTATGGCTCAGGCTATGTGATTGTGAATGGCAAATTTCTCGTGAGCTCGAAACAGTTATTGTTGATTGCTCTAATTAAACTCGTACGCAATCGAATCGCAAACGTTTATGCTTATGAAGTGCAGGGGAATACCGTGATGAGTACTGCACGACTCGTGTATCCAGAGACCTTTACTTGGTCCGATCTGTGGCACCTGAATGTCACTGTATTGCTTTGAAAATAAATTTGTCATTTTTTAAAATTCTGTTTTTAAAATTGCGCCTGTGGAACTGTCGAACGACGGAATCGTGGATAATTTGATACACGCAGGCATCATACAGTGGCAGCGTGTGGCGGGGGCTATGAAGGCCACGGATCGAGCGCTATACGTGGCATCAGGTGAAGATTTAGAAGGTTCTCGTTTTCTTGTGTCCCTTCCCAAGCGTACCAAGACCACCTAGTTTCGAAGAGACGATATCGACACCTTATCTGCATGCGGGAATTGCACCCGAAGCACTACACAGGATTGATCATTCACATGTGCTGGATGTAGGCGCTGGGTCAGGATATCTGACGGCCTGCCTTAGAAATCTTGTCGATCAGGACGGAGCGCGCGCCTTTGGTATTGCATGCATTCCCCAATGGGTGCAATTAGCACAAACGATTTTTGAACTCGCGAATGGGTTCTAATACGCCTATGCGTCATCTCTGTCAAAAAAACTACGAACAATTTTCAGTTCAAAATGTTCATATGGTGTCAGTGATGATTTCATGGTTTTGATAGACGCTGACGGATGGACGGGATTACCAAACGAAACTCATTTCCACTTTATTCATGTTGAAGCTGCTGCAGTGAAGCCCCGTATGCTCTGGAGGAAGAACAGCACACCGAGTGTGAATTTACGCGATAGTCGACAACGGTGAACTTCTTTTAATTTCATGTAACTATTTCCATGGTGGCAATAGCTTGACTACTAGTAGCAATTAGAGGCTAAAAGCGTTTGAGAAGCTCGTATTGTATATTCAAGTGTAACATGAAGACTCCTTTTCCAGCCCGCGAACTCAGGGTGCTTTATCGAGAGAATAGTCGGGTGCAAAAACCAAATTAATGTCAAAGGAACTGACAGGTGTAGCAATGGCTCCACAATCGAATCTTTGTACACAATAATTTAGTCGAAGGTTACAGCACATGTTGAAAGAGTGCCGAGCTATTCAAAGACCAACCAAGTATCGTCGTCAAAAAAAGAACAATATCTGGACATCACTCCAATGTTTAAAGTTTCCAAAAAACAAAGAATCGTATCCTGCGTTCAAGTAATACACATTTTTTACCTGTTGTTCCTTAATTAAAACAACCAGTACAAAGTATACAACCGTTACATTTTTCAATATGACCATGGACCACACTGCAACCAGTACGAGCAGCGGGTAACGTTTTGCGTAGCTTCATTGGCGGCGTCGTACGGTGTAAACAATAGTATCGGTGGACTTTAGCTTCTGAGAGCTAATTCAAGACTAAAGGTCGAAGGATTCATATGTACCCACAATCTTACATGTATTAGAGTTGCTTGCGATTTTGAGCGGCGGATATCATACCGGAAAGGACACTCAAATCCGGTTCTTTACGTTGATGAATTTTGCTCCTTCTAACAGAGAAATATCTGGCCTTAATTCGATTCATCTTTTTGTATTCACGGAAAAAATCTTTAGAGGTGTTTTCAACATGTCAGTTCAAGTATGAATGTACCCAACATGCTGGACTTTTATTATTCAACGCTGGACTCAAGAATATGGTAGAGCGGTTGGAATAGAAAATTTCAACATTACTGTGCCAGCAAGTCGGCACCTCCTCCGTCAGCTACAGTGCTGAAATGGATCAACCCGGACAAACGTCCCAGACATGGAATATAGTTTGGAGAATGTTATGTGGCGGTGTTCTTTTATCGGTTAACCTTTGATATCTGATTTAGAGATGATATTTAGAGAACCTGACCCTATACAGGGTGGTGTAAGCCATGTCAAGCGCGGTGCTGTGTAAGGGCCTCATTTCATTACACTTTTGAGACCCCGACTACTATCGACTTTGCGATATCTGATTTAGAGGGCGCCTTTATAATCACCCCCAATCACCTCCAATATACAGTAAAATCCATGATAGGTTCGAATATGGTTGAATATCGTTAAAGTTCCGACACCTCATGACATTTGTATGCGCTATTCTGTCCAATCAAAATTGAATTTTGATTTTTCAGCCAATGTAAGGATAGGAGTGGCTATATTTCGACCAATCATACCGTTTATCAAAGCTTCAATTTCGTTCCGACCGGTTCCGACGTATTTCGTCGGAACCCTTGCAAAAATATGGATATGACCATAGAAAAATACTGTTAAACACATATTCATTTGCATATCCTCCGCGTTCCGACCATGAACCTATCAAGTTTGCAGCCCGTCAACACGTTGAAGGCAAAAGCAACAGCGTCTAACGCATTCAAGCGATTCCTCCATGAGGAAAATGTCTCGATGTCAGCGGTTTCGGATGCAGTCGGCGGTGACTCCAGCGGCGCAATTCTTGTGAGTCTTTTAGACCGTTTTGGAGTTTACTTGGCTTTTCAAGAGAGCAAGCCTGGCGAGAAGCTTGCACACAATACAATCATGCAGTATTTCCGACAGGCTAAGCTGTGGCTGCTGAACTGTTTCCCGCAGAGTAGTGCTCATGTGGAGGCTGCGCTCTTGAAAAAAGGAAGCATGCTTGACAAGTACTGCAAGACACGTCCAGCGGTTACGGTTGTAAAGCAAGCAAATGGATGTACAAAGGAACATCTTCATTTACTTATGAGTTATATGTATGCGCACGCTACAAGTGCAACTGATTATCAAGATGATGCCTTACTCTCGTTACTCTGGTATTTCTTCGGTCGAGCGTCGGACCTGACACATCTGAAGAAAGAAAACCTGTCCATGTGTGGAAATGTCCTCTTCATACGCTTCATTCGGATGAAGAATTCGCAGGAAATGGTCTCTCGCTATTCCCTGATGCATCAACCGCAACATGTCCGCTCACCTCCCTCGCAGTTGCGCTGGCCATGCAGACTACCCCAAGCGCATCGCTACTACCTCAGCTCCCCGACGCCACGGCAACTGACATCACGGAGCTGGGTCCACTGATTCCGCTAGGCGCCGTTCTATCTGGAGCGACTGTCGACATGGACCTGCTCGCCGACAAGCACGGCGAGACGACGGGAAAAACAAAAGGGCGGAAGGCTTTACCTGGTATACATAGCTACATCAATCGCACGTTAGGAAAGATCGCAGGACCAGCAGGCGTTACCACTACTTTGACGTCGCATTCGTTCCGTCGTGGAGGCGCTCAAGCTGCTAATGGAAGCCCCGAATTGACGCTCCAGTGGATTGTCGACCGGGGCGGTTGGAACCTGTCATCCATGAAAAAGGCAATGAGGTACATCTTCAACACCACAAAAGAAAACCAAAAAGTTGCCAAGGTGCTCAGTGGGTGGGACACCACGGCCGTCGTACCGATTGACAACTTTTCAACGTTTGACGCACGTAACCGCGCCAAACTCAACGAGTTCAAAGCGGCCTTGTTTGTCACCTGCTCCGATCAACAAAACCACCAGCTCAACGTACATCCAAGCGTCTCCGATGTGTTGTGCGCACATCTCATCAAGGCATTCCCTACATTCAAGTCGATGAACGCAATCGCCCCCATGATAGGTCGTGTCACCGACGCGTTGCGCGTCGCCGGCGTCGAGTACGAAGAGCTCTTGGCTTGGTCTGTACATCTGACAAACGACGTCAACCGAGCTAAAGCAGAAGAAAAGAACGTAGACCTCAAAGACATCGGCATCATGCAAACTCAAGCGGCTGTGATTGAGCATCTACTTAAACTCACAACAACGCTTGCAGAACGTGTCAGGGATATCGAAGCCCAGCTTGCCGGTTGCCCGTCAGCAAGCAAGCGAAAGCCTGAGGAACAACAACCAAGTGACCGAGTTGAGAATGCACAGCAGCCCCAGAAGCGCAGGAAGTCATCAGGTAATAACCTGGTCGACGCGTGGTACGAATGGTACGCGTGCCGGGCTCACTCCTCGGTTCTCATCGATAAGCGGAAGAAATCGGAGCTCCGCAGCGTCGTAGGCTTCATGCTCTTATTTGTCGATACCCTGCAAGTGGACGAAACGGCCGATGATTTCCGTGATAACATTCTCAACGTCGGCAGGGAAATCGAGAAGCGAATACATACCTTTTTTGCCCCGCGGAAAATCCGCGCGCGTTCGTGTGGAACGGTACTAAAAGCATTCCGTGCGCTACATCGATCAAGCGCGCTAGACATCCACATCCGCGAATTCCATTTGCGTGTTCGAGCAGGGCTTGTAGAGGATCCCACCCCGCGTGTGAGCCGAGCGACTCTCGTCCCTGTATCAGATGATGCTTCTACAGCTCCGCCATGACGCGCACTTGCAACGCCGGCCATAAATAGAAGGCTTCGTTTAACCTGTACATAAAAAATAAAAAAAACGCATGGCCAACTGTGGTGTGAAACAAACCATTCATTTCTCCGATTATACTTTTCTTCTATTACTCTTGAAAACGTCCGCCACCTCCTTAGATGCCTATCCAACGAGTGAAAGAAAACGATCTGTGCTCCAAGAAAGTATTCAAGGGCTTGGTCATCTCATCTATTCGTGCGATCAGCAAAGAGGGTAAAAAATACCGCATCAATGACGACGCCATTCGCCACCTTCGACTGAGCATGATACTCACTGTGGAAGGTATAACACACTTACCTGAAGCACTCACTGTGCTTCTTTTCGCTGTGACGGCTAAAATGACGCGTGACCGATCCACGACCGTCATTCGAAAGGCCGACATAGATGACTGGCTCGTTCCTAGCAAAACCAGTGAAGACGGCGAATGGATTGGGGACGGTTCGCTCGAAGAGCGTCCACTCTACGGCGCCCGTCGCCTTCTCGACCGCAAACGCATTGACGGGGTAATTTACTACCTGGTTGACTGGCAGCCAACGTGGGAAACGCGCCAGGACGTCAGCAACACACTGATCGTCAAATTTGAAAAAGCACGACGTGCACTTGTGCGCAAGACCTACATTGAATACGAAGCTAAAGAAGCAGGGAAGTAAGAAACATAATAAAAATGCGGCACGTTTCAACCAATCTATTACACATACAATAAAAAAATCATACGCGAACTAGCTTTCTTTGAATGCACACCAAGGCTAACAGCCCGAAGGCACGCCAAGGTTAACTGCATCATCGATCACCAGTCGCTTGTTAGTTAATTTAAAAGAACAGGACACCTACCTTTTGAACCTGATTCAATACTTCCGAGGGGAATCGAACCCCTCCAGCGGACGGCCGCTGCCTCGATCCAGCGAGCGGAAGTGTATCTCTTGGGTTGATAGTACCTACACTGAATACAAAGGAAAAGAAGCAGGGAAGTAAGAAACATAATAAAAATGCGGCACGTTTCAACCAATCTATTACACATACAATAAAAAAATCATACGCGAACTAGCTTTCTTTGAATGCACACCAAGGCTAACAGCCCGAAGGCACGCCAAGGTTAACTGCATCATCGAGCACCAGTCGCTTGTTAGTTAATTTTAAAAAACAGGGCACCTACCTTTTGAACCTGATTCAATACTTCCGAGGGGAATCGAACCCCTCCAGCGGACGGCCGCTGCCTCGATCCAGCGAGCGGAAGTGCATTTGTTGACTTGAGCAGTAGCTTGAAAAAAACGAGAATGAGCTTTGCACGTTGAATGCGCTGTCCAGTTATTCTGTGCGATTGGCTCTGTCATAGTAATGAGGGTTTTTGATTGGATTCTTGCATGTGTGGCTTCACCCAATGATATCACTACATCTGTGTGACACTCAAGCTAATGATCATTTTTATCTTTTGTTTTGATTGGTTTAAGACCGACGGGTCGGAATAGGTCGGAGTGGTCGGAACTTTTACGATATGGAACACTGTGCCAGTCAAAGCACTACAAAACAGGAGCAAAAATAGGTTCCCAATATTGTCGATTCCGTTCAAATTTGCCGATCCTGCGTGGTTTGGGCCTGTGATTTAAAACCACCCAAACCAAACAAGAATAGTGATTTGTCAAAACAAGTCAATTATTTCATGTTTTTCCAATCAGCTGACATCACGTAGACCCTAACCAAACCTAAATCCCTACACCTCAAACCCAGACCACCTCTATTACTGATAAACTATTAATAACAGGATGGGAAACACTAAGGGCACCGCCTAAAATTGAATTGGGCACCCAAAAACCGGACTTAGCCGATTTATAGTGTAAATGTAACCTACAAAAAAAGTCTGGATCGCAATTACTTCTTGCATTGACTATTTTGTTCATCAATGTTCTATACCTCTTCATACACATGTCAAATTTCTTGTCATGCGAGACATCACCTTTGTTTCGGTCTCTGTGATGCACTCATTTGCTACCGTAAACCAAGTATGTGGATCAGTTCAATAAAAAATGTACTTACACAAATACCACCACAAGTACTAGTAGGACGATATTTTGTACCATAACTTATAGTACCAACGAAATGTCGTTTCGATTGCAATTATAATCCAGTAGTACTTATTCACTCTCAAATTGGTACCATTGTACAAGAATTTATTGTTTTGTTTCAGAAGAACGGATATGCTATGGAAGCAGTTTATTCTCTATAAATAGTGTAATTTTCCTTCGGCTACTATAACTTGTTTTTCTCTTAAAGCTTTCAATGATCCTTGATTGTGCTTTGGCATAATTGATTTCAGGAAATACTATTTTCTGAAGCAGGCATAACCGCCGAAATCAATCTACTTTTTTGCCCGTTTCTAATTCTTGTTAGCATATCTGCTTATCTGACATTGTCATCTTAATCTACCTAATCTAATATTTTATCTGACCAACTAGCTTTAACAACACTGGAAGCATTCCGTGCGCAGCAAGCTTTCTGAACTTATTAGGAGATATACCCATTTTTGGGTGCAACCTCTAGGATGCCCTGTTAGTTCGCATCTATTTCTCACTAAGATCTAATTCCTTTACTAGATAAACTAAGATTAAAAACATTAAAAACACATTTGCTAGAGATAGTTGGCTTAATTGTTTTTCAGGCTCTTACTATCAGAGAAATTGATAATTTGCTGCGAAAGCTGCGACTTTATTCTCAACTTGACTGCAAAACTATTTTCCGTCATACCATTTAATTTCTTTTAACACGCTAGTGAACGGACTGCATAGGTTATGCTACATCGATTCTAAGTAAAGTATAAAACGGTGTCTAAAGTACCCTGTAACGAAGTCCTAACTGGTCTGTGGTCTGGGAACAAAGTATCACAGCGGATGACAGCGTTAATTGGTCGTATGTAGCCATGATAGCATTACAGTAGTGAATTACTAGTAACTAAGTTTAATATTGATTTGGATAATATTTTTTAATAGACTTGCGTCCTCGTTTCTTTCAAACGCACATGTTGTCGAGAATCTATAGTACTGTACTAGTACAAGGTTTTGCCATAAATTCGATTTAATTCGACTAAGTCCGATTGGGTGCCCAAATCAATTTTATGCGGTGTCCTTAGTGTTTCCCTAACAGGATTTGCGCGGTTTTTATAGGGTTAAGGTTGCGCGATTGAGATGGAAATTTCGTCTAGAACACACAATAATTCACAGGTAAGCACGATTAGCGATTATTTCTCTTTTCATATCGAATCGACTTGACCTTGTATAGCGCGCACAATTTTATTTTGGCTACTACTACTGTGCCAACACGTAAAAGGTTTCAATACAACCCCATACATTATAAATTAATAAAAATGTTAGGAAAACATAATGACTGAAATAATTCACGACCTCCTACACAGTTGGAGAACGAAGATCTGACAACATTTGTCACTTCACGTCGACGTTATTTGACAATTTACTGCGATGTGAAGAAATAGATTTGGAAGTCGAAGTGAAAATCTTTAAGTTGGTAAGAGATGACGATGGAGCTTTCAGCTCCACTGAGTCTGGAGCTCATGGTCTCGGGCCCGATGCAACAATATTGACAGCTTATACTATCGAGAATTGCTCTGTGATCTTAGTGACAATTTTCATTGGCGTCTGGATTGCGACTCTTAGTCTTATCAAGATTCTAGATCGGCGTATATTCTATTACCGCTACTTCTTGTCTGACGAAGTACTCGTGTCACTGCTGCTTATCCTGGGATTTTTGATCACGGTAATGCATATTATTTTACTGTACGCTGTATTCGTGATGAAACTTACCTATGGCATGATGGAACTGGCGGATAGGGAGCATTTGTCATTTTATTTCTTGGCACCGACAGTTACATCGAAGGAAGTCGTGCAGCCATCGATTTGTTTAAGTGGGTGCAAGAAAACTTTATTAATGACGAGCGTACGCGACAGGTATGGAGTGAACAAGTCGAAAACAGTCGCCAAATGATGTCGCAAGCCATCAGTGGCGTTGAAGACAATTACAACGACACAATGTGGTGGCCACCACTTAAAAGCTTGGTGAAGACGTATTACGTCGACGCCAAATCTCTTGACGGAAATACCACATCTCATGTATCAATTTTTTCTAAATTATGACTCCCTGAGAATATGACGCTTGCGGAAGCTTTGACTTTCGCGTACTTGAAAGTTGAATCGGTGAACCTAACGTCGGTTCAGCTCCCCGACTGGACGTCGAAGGGACTAGAAGTTAGCAGCATTGCCGTTGAATCTGTGGCTCAACTGGTTTTCCTGCTTTTCACACTGGTTATAGCCTTCGTAAGTCTTGGCGTGCGGTCATTTTTTTCATCTCATCGCTATTTTATCTACTGTGTACAGATTGGGATCCTATCGAAAGATTCGTTCAGGACCTGCTACATATCCAAGTCGACAAAAGGCCAGAGGTTGTCAGGTCTTTGCAAAAAGTGATTGAAGGCGTTTTCTTCCTGCCGCTGAAAATGGCGAGTATTCACGCTATTGTAACAATGGTCTCGTTTACGATAGTGGTAAGTCGAAATATTGCCGTATTTCTTGTTCTGCGCACTCATTACATGTCAATTTCATTTGCCCTATCGTGAGTAGAATGCCGACTTCATGTACCTTGCGACGACAGTCACCTTTTTCATTTTAATTGTATGAATCATCCCCCCATATTTGGTTTGTGTGCCGTGGGTCATTTCAATCGGCCTGACCTCTTCGATTGTGAAAGCACTGCACTATTTGCGTCCAATACGTGGCTTTCAATGTACTGGATGAAATGAAAAGAGCATTTTAGCTCTGAATTCTTATGTTTCCGCGTCAAGTGTAGTATTCGGTGTATATAATTTTGGCTTTGAGGTAAGAAATTACAATAACATGAGTTCTGTTTCGAGTGCTTATGCCCGTGTTTTTGCATATGAACAAAGGGAGTCATTTTCGGGCACTTGATTGTATGCGGCGTGACGTTTGCCTACGACGTCTCAAACCACGGTATCCAAGCCTCCCAAGACGAATTTGGAAAATCCGACGATGCAAAACATGACGAATCGTTAGATGGTAGTGATGAGGAGGAATCACGCAGCACGACGTCCTCACTCGATGGAGGTGATCACGAACAGGATATGGTGTCTAAAAACTGCTCGGAGAAGGATGACGACCAAGGAGATAAATAACACTTTTTCAAACGCAGTTGACTTTTAAAATGAACTCGTGCATCATCTTCTCACGCTCCTTATCTGTTTTTGAAGTCGACGCTCTTCCATCGCAAGCTCCTACGAGTGGCTTCCGTAGACGCATTGCGGCTTCCAAAGTACGAATTCTACTGGTGATGGGAATGCAGCTGTGCGAAATATGCAATTTCGATCCCCTTTTCAGTTGAGTTCTAGTGTGTATAGATGTGTCTATCTGAAATTGAAACCCAACTCCAGCAAGTTGCGAAAGTTCTCTAATGTCCAAAATAAAATCAGCAATAACCAAAATTATTCGTCGACCTGCTACAAGTAATACTTCCTATAAACAATATTATTTCAAAAAATGGACATGTATTTGATATCGTCTTTTACCGATGCGGTGGACAATCTATTTTTATTATCGGTTGCAACACTAGTGTGTGCACTAATTAATTTTGACCAGGAGGAAGTAGCATTATCGGTTGCAACACAGCGCGTGCACTAGTTTGACTAGGAGAAAGTAGCTTAACTTGATTATTATATCGGTTGCAACACTAGTGCGTATTTAGGCTGTGTCCAACTTCTGTTTACCTTGAAACAAGAGGATTATTGTCGCGCTATGACTACATGTAATTGGGTTTGACTAAGAGAAAGTAGCTTAGTTTGATTATTATATCAGTTGCAACACTATACGAGTCAAACCCAACCAATGCGTGCACTACTGTCCGCGACCATCAAGACCCACAACAACGATCACAAGAATTTTTTTGTTACCGTTATATACATTGTGGTCTGTTTATTGCGAGAGACGTCGAATTCTTCGTCGTCAACTTTATTCCAAAGCATGTTTGTAGCGCCTTCAAATGTCTGAAGATTTTCACTCACGCTCGTGCTACGCCATTGCGGTGGTGCCAGTTCTGTGAATATTTGTGATACCCAGTTGCCTCAACACGTCCAAAAACGCCTTAATATGGCCAAAGCATAAAAGAAGCAAAGCGTTAATAGCTAATAATCAGTTCAAGCTCTAACCCTAGATTGCGTTTTGAGAAGTACCGTTGACGATTGTAGTCATGCGGGAAAGCTTATCGACCTCCGTGTGACCCTCGACGAAACTGTCAATATTGTAACCTACATCAAACCAACAAATTTAAAATAGGGCGCTGATAGCTGGACCACACCCTTTTGATAAATGGACCACACCCCCAGATCTGACCAATCAGAAGCAACGGACGCGTCCGGACTACACTGCCACTACTAACTAATTCAAACGCCATGTAGTCTATCTATTGATATTTTTTTACGACAGCGTAGTGACGACAGTAAGAAATAAACAAGTCCCAAAAAAATCAATTGGAGTGTAGCGTTTAAACACGTGCCCGTTACGATCAACGAGAAATTTCACAAAATTGTTCTCGATAAATGCGTGCACAGCCGACTTTTCATTCGTAGCTCCTGGCAGCCGCATCTCGCAATAGATCATCGCCTCGCGCGAATTTGGACCATTCACGTCACGGGTCACTAGAATCGGAAAGTCCACAGCAAACACTTCCCGACAACTTTTCACGAGCTCTTTATCATTATCAAACCATCGGTCACTGCCCAGAAAGTGAGAGCGCCTTCAACTTGGGGCGACTGCTTTTGACTTGGTGGCTCTTGACGCGGCTTGATAGGTACAACGATCGCACCCGATAGGGAGGTCGTGGAATTACCGTCCATCCTCGCAGACGATGATGGGCATCGGGATGATCACAGTCGCCCCCGGTGCCACGATCTCGTAAAACTTGTTGTCCAGTACGTAGATTTCGCCAACTGGTTCGTTGTTTTCTTCCAATTCCTCGTCAACTGGCGACAAGAAACCACTGAGAACGACTTCAGCGAGCTACTGATCTTCACAAAGAGAATTGTTGGCTGCAAGAGACAGCAACAGATAATCGAGAATGACCTTCAAGAGCTTCCGACCTTGAACAAACATGACATGTCCAGCTTTCATCAAGTGAAACGGATGTTGCCACCAATGTTTGCTCCATTCAAGCACGTTTAGTCGCACGGTAGGAGCCAACAAGTACGTTGCGACCATATCCGATTGAGCTCGGAGATCAGGTGGGAGCAAGTGAAAGCGCTGCAGACGACGAAACACACGTCCTCTCACTGCCAGAGCAGATGGTAGGCGAGGCGTGGAGCAAACCACATCGGAGGAAAGTGAGAATGCGGTCACAAAAGACGGCTCGCGTTCCATCTGCTCACGCTGAGCCTGTTCCGTTTCATGAGCAACTTCCGCCAGCGCTGTCATCGTCTGCGCTGCACACATAAGAGTTGGGAACGAAGATCATAAATAAAAAGGTGCTTTAAACAGCCGCCATGTTTCGTGGGTGCTTTTTGCTCCCTTGCCCCGTATGAATCCTCTCTGGTGGTGAATATTGCGCCATATAGGATGTGATTGGAAAATATTACTAATTATTTAAAGGGCGCTGATTGGTCAGATCTGGGGGTATGGTCCATTTATCAAAAGGGTGTGGTCCAGCTATCAGCGCCCTTTAAAATAAAGATAAATATCAATAATAACGAAATAATATACTGATCAAAAACATTACCAAAATACATGCACGTCATTCATCCACATCGGGTGGCAAAAAAGTGGGCAATAAAAAATGGGTCTTTGTCGATCAAATGTCGCAATCAGAGCACGCTTGACAAAGTCTTTGTTTAGTATCAAAGTTAACAGTACTGTACAGCATCATATACTACGACACAAAACATAACGTAGGCTTAGCAAAATGACTGCAATCCATTATAAGGAGGCTAGAATCTTTTACCTACTTTTGTTTAGTATCAAAGTTAACCGAGATGTTTGCCTTCTTAGCAAAAATACTCCACGTAACAGTACAACATCCAGTACTACACAAAACATAACGTAGGCTTAGCAAAATGACTGCAATCCATAATAAGTAGGCTAGAATCTTTTGCCTGCTTTTGAAACAAAGTGTCACTTGATACTGCTCAGCGAATTGTTTGATGTTATACAGCATGATGTGCTTTTTCACGCTATGGTCCCATACGCCATAAATTGGTATGACATCTTGGTGGCTGAAAACTTTCTTGATAAATGCGCACGTACGTGAAAAGAAATGGGTGAATTGGGTGCGAAAACCTCCCGCTCACCACGCCCGAGCTCGTTTTTTTTTGTTTTTGGTCGGTTGATGTAAATTAGAGCTATAGCCTTTGGAAACCGTTTGTGATGGTTTATATCGTTTATGAATAGGTGTCGAATAATTTTGGTCATTGCTGATTCTATTTTGGACACTTGACGAAACCAATTGAAGGATTTGCGTAATGATTTTTCCCATGCTGTGTAGCTCGCGTCGGTACTTATGCTGACTTCTTGGAACAGGCTGAATAATACTGTTTTCTCATCTTCTTGTAGTTTTAGATGTCTGCGTTTTGCCGAAGGTACTGCATTTTCATCAATGGATGTCGTCGCATGTGCTGCTGTAAACAGCTCTGCTGCCGTAAATACCCATTCGTTTCTTGTTTCGCTATCGTTCGTTTCGCGTATTGCTGCTTGTAGAGCCCTGTAGATCTCTGCTGATAGAATTGTGTTTTCTTGCGTGCTGTCTTGTCGTTTACCCTGGTCGTGCTGCCCATCGTGATGTCCGTGTTTGCTTGAGTCGGCTTCTTGTCCGGCTTTTGGGTTCGGATAATCTTCATGCTTGTATTCTTGTTGAATACCAGCTGGCTGTCCTTGTTTATTTTGGCTAGCGTACTCGTCCTGTTGCTTGTCTTGTTGGTTTTTATTTCTCAGGTCGACATTCATATCTACGTGGCTAGATTGACTTTGGCATTCAGGTTCGTCTTGGTCTATGCTGTCTGCGCTGTCTTCCCCATCTTGCGAGGGTTGCGTCTCTTCGACAATGGAGCCATTGAGTCTCTCGGTTCTAAGTATTTTTTGTTGTTGTTTTTCGTCTGCTTCTTGGTTACTTTTTTGTATATTTTCGTTCATGAGTGTTTTTCCTTTGTTCGTGTTGCATGTTGCCGGCCTTTTGGGTGCATCAGGCGGATTGGTTTCCTCTCCATGCGGCCGCCCTTGGGTCATGGCGCCTGGCGGGGGCATGTCGAGGACGCTGCTACCCTTGAGTTTAGTATAGGGTGGCATTTTTCTCTATGCTTAGAAATCTTTCCCTGATCCCCCAAGCTGGTACAGAACAACGCTAAAAATCAGGAGTGGGGCGAGTATATGTGTCACGCAACTGTGGATCGAAAGAAATGTAGTAATCTTTCGTAGTGAGGTAGCAACGACTGATTCTTCACGAAAAAATATTGGGACATTGCAATGCAATAGATAAAAGCTGTAGCAAGTCGGGAAAGTAGACAAAATGGAGAACAATTAGAATGGATACGTTTATTATTGTGTTGCAATACACTTCTAGAGGATCAGTTGGCACCACCCTTGCTGTGACTGTCCAGTGAGCGCTCGCATCACTCGCTGAAGTTGACTGGCAAGAACGTTTTTGTATGAACCTTATACGCCGTTTGTAGCACTATTGCCTATAGTCCATAGCGTCCTCCGAATCGCTTTGTTTCGGAGTGAAATAACTCTCCAAAAATGATGGTGGTTGTTAGTGCCATTGTATTTACTGATTTCAATTTCATCATGATTGGTGCTAAGATGGCTTGGGTGTCGATGTAAAAATCATTATTCAGACCGTCGGGGTCCGGCTGTCTTAGGCCGATTAAGTGCTAAAGCTGTCTGCACTGGATACGTTGGACGTCTGCTACGTTTTCTCCTGCTGATCATTTCAGTATGTGTAGTGGGAGAGATAATATTCGTGGCTTGTTGCCTGAGGTATAACGTCACACTTTGGCGATCGGATGCTTGCCGCAGTTTTCGGACTACGACACCTTGTACAACTGCTGTCCACGCTGCTGGCGCGTAAAACCGATCGATGCGACCGGCTGCTTCTGAGCACCAATACGTCTAATAATTGGGATGTGCTAATATGGGAGCATCTTCGAGATTCCATTCTCGTGTGAGTAGTGCTAAATCCTTTCTCTCCGGTATGGTGGCTTTCTTCACTATTTCTGTCTAGCACAGGATCTTGGACGCTGTTGAAGTCTCCAGGTAAAATAACTGGCTTGACGTCCAAATTCTAGATGTTCGCTGTTAGCTTTGATTTTTAGGCTGTGTATTTGCATATAGTTTTCAAAGTACGATTTGCATCACAATACGTAAAACCACTGTGATATCTAATTCACCTTTCTAAAATGCTTGAATGTTATTTACAAGTTTTTGAAAATCCATCGATTCTTGCCGATTTCTCGACTGTTGACATATCAGTGTAAAAAATCGGATCTCTGAAACCCCCTAATGTTCCAGTCTTCGTCAACTATTATCTTAGGGTTTTATCTGGATGAAACAGATTAATTGCAGGACGGATATGCGGTGAAGTGATTCCGAAATGAATTAACTGCCGGATGTGAAATACGCCTGGCTGAGGTAACTTTTAATAGGCCGAAATAGCTGGCCAGGATGACTGCCTCGAGCCAGCCACTAATAGACGTCGGGATGATGGCTGTGAGAGGTGTATGGGAAGGCTCAGGGGCGCCGGACCAGCACATGGATGCGGAACAGAGATTAATAAGAAGTGGTCCAGGTGGGTTAGGTCAGGTTGCTCGAAATCAATAGGCCGGATCGATTTTGGTTGGAAGGTGGCCGATAGCTGATGCAGACAGCCAAATGATGCATGCGAGGCTCCAGGGAGGTTATAGCCCTGTGGTAGCCTGGTGAGGCATCAACAGCTAAACGGGTAGTCAAGAAGAAGATAGTGGAGATCATGGCTGGGTCACCCTGGGTAGTGTGAGGTGCCGTCTAGGTCGACATGAGTACCCATCCAGGTCAAGTTGGTCGCTCTATTTTGGGTAAGGTACACCATAGATTTGTATTGAAATAAAATCAGTATACGTTTCTCTTTCTAAGACACAAGTCGGTATTGGTTCATAGCAGAGGAATAACAAGGTCCCCTCTAGCTGTCATTGGTGACCCGGGGAAGGTTATAGGAAACCCACCGGAAGTCCCCTGACCGGGAGTCACTTGGAAACTCTATACTCACCCTCTTTGAATGCTTTGAAACAATCTTCGAATAAATAATGGGTTGATTCTTGTTTGGCATCCCTATGGCGATCGCTAGCACCGATAGATCTAGTATAAATGTAAGCACTGCTATTCGAGCACGAAATTCGGCTTGATTTCGATGAAATTATAAAAGTAAAAGCAATGATAATATGTCGAATTAAGTATCATGTAAAGCAATATCTAACCCTGAATTTGCAAGTAGCCTGTGTTTAGAATACAGTTAAATTCTATTGGAAGGGAAGGCGAAGTTTTGGCTCTGTAGAGTATTGTTTGGACTTCACGACTATACATAAGATTGGAGTAACCCCCTTATTGTCTTTGGTTGGGCTGGCCGATTGAGTAATCTCAGTTTACGGTATTGAAAAACTAAGTATAACGCCAGTCCGCTCCCCGGTGAAGATTTCCGTCCAGGAGCAACCCTAGACCTAACACTCATCCACCTGCCTTAACCGGCTTCCTAACGTTTAGCCCGAGAATCCGCGAGGAGAGCGTAACCGCCAGTGCTGACGGGCACACAAGGTGAGATTAAACAAGACGGATCATCCCAGTCGTCACAGCCAAGGTGATGGAAGTGATCGGTCCAGCCGGCTTGATGCTGGCTCGGATCAAGACCTGGATGGACGGAGTACCCCCTCCGACAGTCAGTCATATGGGCCCCCCGTGGGTGTTAGCACCTCAGAAAGAATTTCCGAGAGCGACTACACCACAGATATTTGATTATCTATCTACATCTGATAACCTGTAATCTTATCGTGACACTACAATATTACTTAGGGGTTTACCTCATCACTACTGCCTACCATCAGCTAACATCCACTAGGTGCTGTATTTTTTCACATTTCCAATCCCTTGATTCTATTAAAATTTAAACGGCTATTGTTTTAGCGTGGTTAGTTGCTGCTGTTGCTGTGAGTTTTCAAGGAATACGATGTGTCCATGGGTGAGCCTCAAAACCAAACCGTACTTGTGCTCCTGCCGTATTAATGAGTCTTTATCTTCCGCAATGTGAGAGCCCTTGTGTTTTCGAGAACGCACTGACCAATTTTTTCCATTATCACATTGATCCATAGTAATGACTCTGTTCTTGGTCTGTTCTCTGCACAGGTTTTCATCTATTGTCCAGCTATACTGGCATACTAATGGGTGTGGATGCCTCAGCTGAATCTTCAGTTGAACTGTGAGTGCTGTGTAGATCTCTACCGGCGGGGTGTTGAATATACCCCATTTGCGTAACTTGGTTTGTTGGTAATTCGTGGCCTCTTTCATCGGAATTGTAATCTGTGGCGTTGCTATCTCGACTTATATTAAATCAGTTTTCTACAAGTACTTCACACAGTAACTAAACAAAATATCTGACACTCTCTACCTGTCTACTTATATGATAACCAATAATAGGGGTTTTCAGAGTTATAGACCCGTTGTTTCAAAAATCTGTATCATACACTGTATTATACAAACTTATTTTCCCATGTATTTAACGTTTTTTTATGCTAGATAGACAGGAATCGATTGTAAGTATTGAAGCGTCAACCCATTCTACAGCCCTATGGTATCCTAAACTTGTGTAGAAATAACTTGATTAGAGTATACAGCCTAAGTATTACAAGAGGTAAGATGATAAGTCAAAATGTTTAATATACCTCATTACTTTAAATCAAGAATTAAATTCTAAAATATAAAGGAAGAGCAAACCACTTCATTCAAACTACATTAGAAGATGACGCGAAATAGAAAGTAAGTGCATGCAGATTTGTATTAATAACTTCTTTTTATTCACAATTTTACCACAACTGAATGGCATCCGCTAAATACATGCCTGACAGTTGGGCTCTTCTCTTGTTGATAATAACATAAACATTTACATTAAGAATTTCGATTCTATCACTTGCTTCTTTGGAAGCGATTATTATCAAATGTAGAAGAAAAGACGAAGGGTTAGTTTTCTCTTGTATGCACAGAGAGCGCTTTCCTCATCCTCTTTGTGTCGTTGGATGGGCTTCTCTCTCTTCCTATTATCCGTTCTCATGGTCTATTATCATGAATACGGCAATCACAAAACCAGACGACCGATGTATTACCGTATAAGTTAAATCAAGTGGGACATTTTTTAAGTGGGTTATTGGGGCTGTGTGGTAATCATGAGCTCCGTCCTATAGGTAGTTATAAACATATCTCTCCTTCGATGTGAAGGTGGAATGTCAACAATACAGATTATTGTGTCCCATTTGATCCGTGTGTCCCACTTAATCCGTATTTATACTGTATTATACAGTTGTCGAAGCACAAATTGAATAGTATGGATCTATAGTTTTCACAGAATAATATCCGATGTTAGTTTGAAATTTTGAAACTTCAACTACACGCCGGTGGAGTATAGATTACACTACAAGAAATCGCAGGCCTAACTACGAGCTGAGATAAGACCAGGGCCTGAGCCCAGTCAATCACATGAGCACTCCAACAGTAAGGAGCATGGTCCATCCGCGGTAAGGTCAGACAATATGGTTAGAGGTCAGAAAATATCGTCCCGGATTCTCAAGAGTCGGAAGTGGATCCACAGCCTGATCCGGAACCGGTACAATCACTGAGATTACCGGTCAAAAGACCCACACCTGAAATGTCTGTTGCTGATAACAACTCAGTTGTAGCCACAGTTTCTAAGATAGCGACCACATTGCAGAGCCATCTGAGTAGCGACAAGAGTAGTTAATCATCGGAGGTGAGGGAGCTAACCGAGGAAGACCTCTATTGAGCATGCACGGTAGAAGGTATGGTCGGTGCTCTCAAACAGGTTTAACTTAGGCAACGAGTGTCAAACCCGAAACCCAAGCATGATTGGACCTCATTCAAAACCTATTTTTGAACGTATTTGTGAAGGCCAGAAGGCCGGTAACTCGATTATCAGCGGCAGCCAAGAGACTACCTCAACTCAATCCAGCAGAAACTGAACGGATAATTGACCTGTTTGAGGTCATAGTGGTAAGAGACGATAAAGATTGGACCATCTGGAAACAAAAGATACTGGAAGCTGCCATAAGTGCGCAGAAATCCAGCCAGTCGTTCGAAATTGTTTTGTGGAAACGCCGTGGTCAGGAGAATGTGAAACGAGCGAACAATTCACCGCTATGGTAACCGAAATGAGAAGGCTGGGAGAAATGTAAAAACGAATTTAATTTGGCGTTCAAGACTCATTGATGCATGCATTCTAATGGAATCGGTTTTTAGTGATGGGAGAAATGAACCTGTCGGACACTATACGTATTGGAGAGGGGATCAAGCAAGTAGATTTGATGGTTTCTACATATCAGAATCAGTATCATCATGGTTTCAAAATTCAGAAATGGAGGAGACTCCAGTTTATTCGGATCATGAACAAATGCTACTTATTCTGAGTCAACCTGGAATATCAGTAAATAAGAGAGCAAAAATGAGAGCCACTCCAGGGTACCCTTTTTAAGGGGACAAAGATCCCGAAATTGTGCATTTCTACCGAACTTATCTGTTATTACACACCTTATGGAACAATGTATATCACGTAGGATCAGCTGTCAAGTTATCAGTTATTACACACACTTTAAAACAGGGCATATCATGTGGGATCCGTTGTCAAATTATCTGTTATTGCACACTTTGAAACAGGACATATCACGTGGGATCAGTTGTCAAGATGCAATGTTTTGATTGGTTCGAAAGGCATCACGTAGAAGACGCCGTCAAGTGAGATAATTGCGTAGTCAGATCAGCGATAATGCATGTACACGACAGCAACTACTCCAAGCAATGAGAGCTGATACCCATAAAACCAGACAGTTAGTCTGGGCAATAAACTGCACCGTTCGATACAGGATATTAGGAGGTTATTTCGCTGAACCGCGATTTGGGATAGTGATCAAACGGTGACACAATAAAATCTGGACATGGAATTGCATTTTCAGGGAGGTACTTTAGAATCTTATTTTTAAATTTACCTAATTTTTGACTTTTTGCAATATCTTATTTTTAAATTTACCTAATTTCCCCCCTTTTTGCAAGCGCTGACTACTCGTGACCAAGTCGCTCAACGGACGCCAAACTCATCAGATACCACCGACGTATATAACCAAACAAAGAGAACCGCTTGCCGTCTACACAGGCCAACGTCGTAAATCCGAAAGGACTAGTCGGAAGGCTACTTTGGACATTTCTTCACCTTAAGTGTGCAATTGGCTTATATTCTAGGTCTCTAAGTTTTAGTATCTGGGGATAAACGTTATAGGTATTTGTTCGTTCAGTTTAGTATATTTTGCAAACTTTTAACTGCTCGACGACAACTGGTGCCGCGACCCGACCTAGACACGACAAGTGCACACAGAAGAAATATCTAAAAGACGCGCAGATGATTTTAGAGAAGGGGCCGTCGCAGTGCATGGCTAACCCCAACTTCGGTTTCAACTACAGTTTTCTCAAGATGACCCCAATAGGACGCACACTTTTTCTGAGGAATGCGCAAAAATGACACGATACCAAAAACATATTCTCAAGATGCCTGGAGATTCCACTTCATGGTTCTCTCTCTATGAAATTCACAAGGTACGAGAGATGAGACCAGGATTCCATATGGACATCGACATTGTCACATTTGGCACTTTGGAAAGATCAGTAGAAAGTATTGAGGAGCTACTACAGACGTGTGGATACGAGGTATATCGAAAGTAGAATTTTGAAGATATCTATGGCTGGACCCAGAGCGCACAGCTAAAGACATATGACATATGGTATCGTTGCTGCTAGCAGAAAATGAATGGGAAACATCTATCATGAACTATCGGAATGGTGGATTGAATAGTACAATTACTCCCACATATCGAGTGATATCCGATGTGGAACATACAGCCCAAAAAGGTTTAAAACCGCCGGCTTTGGACAAGCTAGTAGACGGAGAACTCAAGAGAAATCAAGAGAAGTCAAGAAAGTTTTGTAGGTATATAAAAAACAATCAAGAAACAGAGTCACAAAGATGCTTGAATTTTCATCGGATGATGATGAGGTCATGTCTACTGCCCCCAGTATCCGATCACATGATCCGGTAGAGGAATCGTTGAATTGCAACTGATGCAGGATGGACACCTGAGTTTGGAGCGGCTGGCGAATATATCCACAACACTGTCAGCAGGAAAGGCCCAGCGTACAGTACGAACATCCACAAGATAACTGTTCAAGCGTTCATTTGCAAGTGAAGAGTCGGAATATGAGGATGACATTGAACTAACGGCTAGAGATGTCACGTCGGGGAAAGGAGCAGAAAGTCCGGTGACAACTGTGTTACACAATTTGTCTATTAGAACGTTTGATGGTGATAAAGGAGGGGCAGAAGATGCGCGAGCATGGCTATCGAAATTCCTTCATATTGCGAATAATTCAGGTTGGGATGCCACACAACGCTTGGAGATGTTTGTGGATGATATCGTGAATCCAGCGAAGTGGTGGTACAATCAATTAGACAACAGTATTAAATATGACTGGACACTGTTGTTGAGAAGCTTCAGAAAGAAGTATTGCATGGACAAAATCACCTCGTCTGACATATCAGAAGCTAACGCAGAAGCATGATAAATTGACGTCAAATATTTGTATCGCTTAAATGCAGCAGCGACACGAGCCGGGATTAGCTTTCTTGAAAAGGGTGACTCTGCACGTTGGATGACCACATTCTACATTTCTTTGAAAGTTTACACAATTAGACATTACAAATACAGTTCAGATTCATCCCGTTTATCAGCATCGAAGAACTCGAATTAAAATTGATGATGCATGAGTCCTGTCAGCACGACCAGGAAAAAAACCAGGAGGTTGACGGCAAACGGATAACTTGACAGAAGGATTCGTACCTGCTGTAAATTGGGTAGACCGGGAGCCACTAACTTTACAAGGGACACGTCAAAGTTAAAGTCAGAAGAAGAATCAACGTTACGAGTCATATTAGAAAAGTACAAAGAAGGATTTTTCAGCTCGGGAATGAATTGCCTCCAGCACTCAGAAATGTGGTGTGTGACGTGGATGTAGAGGGAACTAACCCAATGGCACAGAAGCACGGCGTGTCCCGTTATTAATGATGGGAAAATTATATGAGTTGTTACGAGGGCTACCCCAATCAAAACTCATCCGATATTCTCAATCTTCATGGTCATCTCCCATTGTGCTGATGTTGAAGAAGAATTAGAAGGATATTCGGCTTTGCATAGACTTTCGTCTGGTCAACCAAATGACAAAATTAATGGTATACTCAATGCCTTAATATACGATTTGTTGGCGAATTTTGAGGATGTCATGTGGTTGTTTTCCATGGATAATGCAAGTGGATATTGGGCAATATTGATGACGGCAAGAGCACGCCCTTTTACAGCGTTTTTTTTGTCCGCTAGGACATTTTGATTGGTTGATAATGCCTCAAGGCCTCAAAACGCCCCGCAAATATATCAAAGGGTCATTGATAATACGTTATGGACGAAGTACTGAACAAAAAGACATACCATGCATTATGGTGGGCTAATGACGGTGCATATATAGAAAAAACAAATAAATTGCGTAATCTACCACAAGAGGTGACAGATTTGTGCTTGACGGAAGATGTGTTTCATCTGGGAGTAGCAGAACGCTCAACAGTCAGCCCTGTCATTGGGCGACGATCGTACATTGATGACGAAACATTTGGAGCAAATAATTGGGATGGTTTGTGTATGATGTTGGAGTTCCTGCTAGAATCGTTTCAATATTGGCGGGTTACCATTAGTCACCCCAAGAGTTATTTTGGAAAGTTTCTTGGTCATAAAATACCCAAACAAGAAATCTTAGCAACCTCAAGAAATTTAGAATCGGTATTACCAATGCCATTACCTTTATCTCTCAAAGGAGTGCAACGATTTTTGAGTAGTTTGATCTACTATCGCTGATTTATCGACAACTTTGCTACATTTGATGCTATACTTTATGAGCTTTCGGATCTCAAGTTGCGGGATGGAACTCAAGTATCTCAAGCAAAGAAAGCTTTTGAGATACTGAAGCAACGTCTGGTGCAAGCACCTTTATTGCGACATTTACAGCAAAACAAGCATTAATAATCATAATTTGCACAAATATGTGGGCTAATGGGGTAACGGTGAGCCAAGATCATGAAGGAGTTTTGCATCCAGTACGATTCGTAAGCAAAGTGTTTTAAGATGCCGAAACAAGGTATACGGGGGCAGAGAAAGAAGTGTTGGCTTTATTGATGACCTTGCATGACACGAGCCCTTTTCTCCATGGTCAACATGTAGAGAAATTCGACTATGAAATGGCTGTTTACTTCAAAACGTTTGACTGGACGAGTAATTCAGTGGGCTGCTATGTTATCTCCGTGGTTTTTGGAAATAGTTCGTGGAGAACAAGGGGCGGCTGGACTACAAGCTATCATGTCACCATCTGTTATCCGGTGGAAAAGTATCGATGGTGTATTAGACGATATAGCGCCTCTCATTGCCCAAAAGAATATACCAGTAATTAGAATCATTTTAGAGTTGGATCGATAGGAGTACTGGTTTTGTATTGATTTCGATGGAAGAGAGAAGCCCGGCTCATTTGGGATGATTTTGTGAAAATTGCCGACTTGGGAAATATAAGCAGCAAAATATAACATCAAGGCTGATTTGACGGTGAATGAGAGTGAATATCAGGGACTGGATGGAGCTCTTGAGTTATCTAAACGCTACAAGGTGCACAAGGCGATTGTATGTGGAGATTCTCGCATTGTAATTGGCCAAGTAAACGGAATTTTACATTGCAATAAAAAACATTCGCAGAGTGGCTGAAAAGAGTGAAGTCATTACACTTGGAGTTTGGTGTCGTTAGCCAGGTCCATGGCACACGTAAGTACAATGAGTGACCCAACTGCACTCCCATCATCTGCTTACTAACGAAGTGGATAACGGAAATGTTGAGAAAGGAGAGTGTCAGAAGGATGGCCCAAGCGGTGAAACAAGTTTTTGTGGTGACTCGAAATGTGAGCAAGCAACATTAAAAATCACAACTTTTGCGGGCCAAGTTAGAAGAGAATACAGAGCATCTTGCCATAGACCATCACGTAAACAAGAATATAACGGGAAACACAGGTGAACGGACGGTAATGCAGGCACAGGAGGAGCGATTTCAGAGGATAGCAATAGCACAGAAGAGAGATACATGGTGTACTCAGATCATTATTTACTTGAGTGGGTTAGAAGAGCTGTTAGCATCTATAAGTGCATTAAATAAAGGGGCGCGAATGTCAGTGGGTTATGTGATGGACGCAGGTTGAGTGTTGTATTACTGCCGGATTGTTAATATAGACAAAGAAGTTACGTCGCATCAATGCGTCCCAGATAAAGTTACGCGAAGATAATTTGCATGAATACCATGCTAAAGCGTGAAGTGGACCCCATCAGGGAACCTCAAAAGTTTATGCACGTTTGAGAAGAATGTATACAGGAGGGTTATGTTCGCCCAAATTAAAATTTTCATAATTTCTTGTGAATATTGTGCGACAGCAAAAGGAAAGCCAAGATATGAAGGATTATCAAGTAATAATATAGTTGCGTCGAAACCATTTCAAGTGTTGGCTTTAAATGCCTCTACCCATAGCGTATGAGGGAAATGAAGCGTTGTCTTGTATTTGTACCTATGAGTTCAAAGTCGGCACAAGATGTAGCAACGGCATATATACAAGAGATTTGGTGCGCAAGAGGTCATATGCCAAGACAGAGATTCCGAGTTCAGTATTCCGTCGATTCAACCATATGCTGAAACGGAAATAGCGACCAACACTAGCTTACAGGTCACAAGCAATCGGCAAACAAGAGCGGTCAGTGCAGACAGTGATTACGTCAATCAAATGTTACATTTCAGACCCAAAGCAGCGAGATTGGGATGAGTATGTACAACAGTTGGAATTGGCGCTTAACACTTCAGTAAGCTTGAAATACCACCAAACTCCCTTTTTTTTGGTACATGGATGGAATGCGCGAACGACAATGGAAGCAATGATACCTCGAAAAGATTGTTCATTATCAGAAAGATAAGCTTTGGAATAACGACAGAAGAAAGTTGACCAGCAAGAGCGAGCGAGAGCACACGCCGAATTTATTCAAACAACATTAATGGCAGAAAAGCGAAGAAGCATAACGAAAAACTGGCTGATGGATTATGGCAACAACATGCACTGCGTATAGACATAAAGAACTGGTTTGGCTTTATCACGATTTGGTGAAAACTGGAACAGTGAGTAAGCTTGCACACCTGTGACATGGACCATATCAAATAGAACAACGAGTGAGATATTCGGTGTATCGGCTTAAGTTGCAAGGGGCGGAAACAAAAAAAAACATTTGGTACATATTAAACGCGTTAAGCCATACATATCGCGAATGAAAGGGCCGCAAGATAGTCTAGAACTTGAATCTGAACTGAATCTGGTGGAGGGTTATTGCCCGAGGATTCATGGTATGAACCTGGTCTAGACAAAGAGTAGGAGGTGGAGAAGATTGTAGGTTCTCGTGTTATCAAATGCACACGAAATGGGCGAAGACAGCGATAATATCTAATAAAATGGAAATATTTCGAAGAACCCACAAGGGAGGAAGAAGATAATCTTAGATGCACCGCGCTGTTATATGAATATGACGCAAGACAAGCTTGGGAGAATCAAACTAAAGCTGCACAAACGGCGGATGAATGCGAGGATGCTCAATCTGCAGATGAATAGTGTAAGGGGCGATGTTAAATATGACATGGAGGAATGATGGTGGAATATGACGAAATAACAGAAAGGCGAAGTGGGAAAAGAAGATGACTACATTGATGACGGATCAAGAGAGAGAAACAAGAGATTCAAGGAAATAAGCAAACAGCGTATGGTGGTAATGTTGGAAGAGCCACGTGGCGAAAGTTCAAGAAAACATACATGCCACGGACCCAAGTTGGTTGTGAGCAGAAAGAGTGGAGGCCCGAGTTGGCTGGACTAACAGAATTAGATCAAGTAGACTTCTCAGAAGATGAATCAGGTAATCATGACATGGCGAGCTACCAAAGCGAGGCGTGAGGCTGTAGATGACATTAGGATTGATCGGTTCAAAGTGGAAGATGTAATTCTAAAACTTACAATGATATGATTGGAGCAAATATCGGTTTTGATGATTGTCATGATTACCACATGTGATGAAACGGCCTTAATTGTGGGCCGCCAAAGCATGTAAATGGGTACATGTGAGATGGAACGACCTTAAATTTGTGTCGCCGAAGCATGAACAAATGTGAAGAAACGGTCTTAAAAGTCTGCCGCCGAAGCATGAATGTAGAAACATGTGATGAAACGACCCTAAATGAGTGTCACCGAAGCATGGAGAGAGATTTTTATGGATTGGGTATATATGACGAATCATGGATAATGTTATGTGCTGACCAGAAAAAAGCCAATGAAACGGTACGGTTATCAAGAATTTATTTTGGAGTAAGTGGTGGGGTGGTACCGAAGAAGTGGTGCTACCTCTCCGGAACGGTGACACCCCACAATCTGGAACCGCGACTATTTTCTCATTCTCGGAGGATGGGTACTAAAGAAGTGGTACTGCCCAACCAGAACGGTGACCACCCCAGACTGGCACGCCTTACTGCCTGGTCGGAATATGTGTAGACCAAGCAGAATATATGTGGTGCGAGGAATTCTTCCGTTGTATACTGGAACAAGCACTAACGGTGTAGACACAACACCTACTTGGGAAGTCTGGAGTAACCTACCTTGGGGAATAAGTAAAATCAGCAGCGATAAAAGGGAGTTCTCTGGACAAAGGCTAACCGTTAAGGAGGCTACCACAACGCCTAATGACGTGTTGTCTCCGAATGACGTGTTGTCTCGGGAGGCGAAGTAGAAGGAACAACAGAGCGAACAAAAAGAAGCTAAAGTGACCTAACAAAAGTTTAAGAGGTCCCAAGGAAAGAAGATGAATGGTATGAAGTCAAAACAAGTACGCATTGGACATAGGAACAAATAAGTGAACTTAGTAGCCCTACTGAATAATAATAACGCTACCAAGATGGATATATGTAACCAATATCGGGTCATTTGTGTAAGCAACCGCTGGCCGATAAGGACGGAGACAGCCTGCCGGAAGAAATTGGTGGCAAAAAGAAAATTGAAGCGTTGGACGACGACAAATTGAAGTGGATAGAAATAGTCAAGCGCAGGAATACGAAGAAGAGAAAAGAATAGCAAGCGGATTACGACAAACACTTCCAAGAAAACAAAGGAAGACGCACGTTACATGCAATAACCTGCAAGCTAAAGAATTGGATGGCTGGAGTCATACACGACGATGAGGAGGCATCCAAGGCACATAACGATGAGAAAATATCCAACAAAGGAGATGCCATATGCTCAGCGGCCTCTGGATGGATCAAGGAAGAGGATGAGGGGCTAAGTGCAGCTATACAGACGGGGAATAAGACTACAAATCAATCAGTCAGACGTTGGACGAATAAAGGATAAAGCAGAAGTGGCACACAAACTATCGTACCGCGGTGGCCTTAGCACGGCGAATGAAGCGCTTATGTACCGACCACGCACAGAAACCTCGTTCAGCGAAGTATTGGCGGATGAGCAAAAACATGCTCTGATACAACCCATTACTCTCGATAAACCGAGGTATATCATATGCCGGAAGATGTCCGTGAAGACAGGTATACTGTGGCGGTATATTTACACTAGGTTGGCCGCGCTAATAGGACGGGTTGAAGTGAACAGTTAGTTCATGTCTGGGAATGAATCACCAATTAGCACAGAAAATATAAACGATTTACGACGACAACCACCAGAGGGTTGGGAAAATACGGAGGATAACGCTAAAGAAGATGCGGCTCTTGAATCAAATGAAGAAGAAGGGGCATGCAGCTCCACGATAGATTTGACACAAAATATTTCATAATCGGACCCCAAAGCCATTCCAAGGTCGCAGAGTCCGATGAAATATTCGGAAATGAAGAAAACAGAGAAACAGAGAACAGTTGAAGAAATTTATGAAGAGAAAGGTCCTGCCAATGAGACCACGATGCAGAGTCTGACGGGTAGAATGCAGAAGATAAATCAGAAGATTCAGATGATGACATTCTTGGTTTTGATACACCGTTATCTCACACAGAAGAATCGAAAGATCAATATCAACTACGAGTGAGGGAGCTACAGCCATTTGCGTTGGAGATCAATATGGTCTAGTTGCACCCATACGGAATTGTGTTTGGCGATCTCACATAGCAAAAGAATCTATTTTTATGAGGTAAAGAATGCGGCAAGCCAAAGATGTCAGGAATGGGATAATAGCTTTTATAACACTTCAGGGCGCGAACAAGATACAGGAAAACAATTTGTCGTGGACAAGAAAGATCAGCGACCAACTGACGTTACCCTGGAAGAATTACGTTTGATGGTTGTCACAGCCTCATTAATCAGAGGGACCGTTCTTCATTTGCAAAATTGATGCGTATGGAGAACGCCGTATGGGACTTGTAGGGACTAATTATGCTGTCTAATGGTGGATACCAACAGTCCGTTCATGAAATATCGTGGTGATTGTCGACATTGGAGGTACTTACAAGGTCGAGAAGTATATCTGGATAATTTTTGTGTCAAACGCGGATTTATTGGCTGGCATGGCGTTGAGCGCGCACAGTGATAAGGGGTGTAGTACATCACTTGACTGCTTACAAGCTGTTGGAGCTACAAACAAAATGACGCATCTAAAAATTGTGGGCTATAGGATAGGTCATTGCACAACCGCATGTTGACCATACCAAACTGCTGCGACCACAATGGAACATGTAATGCCAGTAATCGGCAGTCTCATGTGCATTCAGCTGTAAGGAAAGTGGATCAGCTCTGTAAGAGGATCTGGTGCATTACGAACATGGGATGTAGGTGAACTGAAAGCTTACAACGGACGTGAATATGAAAAGTTCGGAGAAGTCAGATTGATGTATGTGGTCCATAAATATGTAATATTGACAGATACATATGCCCAAGACCTGCTCGAGCACCGGAATCACTAATTTTGGGAAACCAAGTGAATATACTGAATCATATTCGACGTTTCACCACAGTGGAAGAATTGTCAACGATGACTCCCACGCCGACCCTAATTCGGAAAATCAATCATCGAGATGTGTGTACCGAAGATCAAGATATCGTGGATGTGAAAAAAATACTTTGTGGAAGAAATTATCGACGCTGTGTAAGATATCTTGATAAAAAAACAGCGTCAAGTGGCAACTCTAACATGCTAGCTGTTACTGGCTTACACTGTAAAATTGCAGTGAAGAAGCGTGCAATTAGTTAGGACCAAATGTAATTTGGTCCTCCTTAGTTAGTTTAAGACAAACTTTAGCTAGACTATTTAATTAATTAACTAGTCTCTCTCGAATATATATATTAATATATATACTTAAGAGCCACGTGTCTACAAGAAGGTAAGTTTAAGAGTGAATATATTATGAGTGGTTTAGAGTTAATAACTATAATTAATCTAAACTAATCATACAAACATGTAGTATAAAGCTGGTCTGAATGATATCTTTATCATTAGATTACTTGTTAGATTCGATAATTGTATCAGAATCTGTTCTCAAGGTGGATTATAACAACTTATAATCCAATATTCGCATTCCAGACGTTAAGTCTGAAATTGACTGTGATATTTCAACTTAAATATCACTTATGTAATGGCACCCCATTACATCACCCCCACTCAAGGTGGTTGGCCAATAATATAACGTAATATTGGCCAATCGAATGGTGGCACTTGTTGGTCATAACGATATTCTGTTATAACCCATTAACGACCATAAGAACTAATGGTCGGGAAACGCGGCGGCGCTCTTAAGGGCGCTACCGATACTGCTAACGCAGCTTCCACCTCTGCATCACGTGCAGAGGTGCCAACATCGCATGCCGACGCTACTAATGTAGCGTCGAAGAGTAAGCCGAGAGACCCATTGTCTCTCGTAGTAGACGCTGCAGAAGCAGTGTCTAAAAGAGAGCGGGAAGATGTCGCTAATGCAACATCATTCGCACTTTCACCTGCCGCAGGGCGGGTGGCTAAGAAGCCCAATTCCGTCTTCGGAGAGTCATCTGACTCCGAAGAAGTGGGCCAGGACGTCACCGTCCTCCGCAATGAGTGTAGCGAGCGTAAGCCCGCTACAATTGCTTCGCCGTTAAGTGATGGCGAAGTGGGGTCTGACGCCGTCGATTACGACAGCGACAATTCCATCATACGGTGGTATGAGGAGCGTAAAGCTCCTCCTGGTCCTCGTCACTCGCCTGGTGTGACGACGGCGACTTTGAGTGGCAGGTGGTGCTCCCCCTGCCAAGAAACAACGCGCAGAAGCGGCTTACGCTGCTTCTGATTCACCATGTGGTACGGAACGTCATGTTCCGTACAAAGTGGGGTTTTGGACCCAGCATGGACGCTTGTGCCCGAAAGTGGTGGGCACACCAAGCGCGATTGTCTATACCCGTTATTTGACATTAAGGCGCTTGATGATTGCGAAGACCTTCGCAATCATAAATTTGATCGAAGTACCGACGATAGACGTCGGTACTTTATCGACCTTTTCTATCAGGCTCGTTATTATACGAACAGGAAAGGGTCGCGAAAGAACAGGGACGATAAGGACGCCCTGACTCAAAGTTGGAATGCCTTTGTTGAAAATTACAACAAAGGTCCCGACGAATTCGTGAATAAATTCACGTAAACTGCGAAGCTCTTAACGCACTCACGCTCAAGAAAATGGAGTTTATCCATTTCACTGGTACAAAGAAGGAGATTCTTGTGGAGTTCCTTCCCACATGGTTTGCCTTTATGTCCAAAGGGAGCTCCTCGTTTTACCGAAAAGGAGCTACGAGGGTACCGAGTAACCTCGGTACCCGCTAGTGTTAAGGGCCTCATTGATGCCCTTAATGCATCAGGACCTAGTGCTGATGCTTTGCAGCCAACAACACCAAGTGTTGATGTACCACCTGCATCAGAACCTAGTGTTGATGCTTCTTACGAGTTTGAGGAGAAGTATCCTTCTAAAACGTCTGCAGGAGGCAGGGGTATCCGCCCTTAGCACCTCAATTGGTTCCCAAGAGTCAAACTCTTGGGAATACCCCAACCAGTGTACCAGGTACTCGGTACGCTGCCCCTTCTTATAGGGAATCGAGTGCTTCGCAATCAATCGCTCGAGAATATAGCGTTTATTCCCCTTATTATCAATCAGGGGCGGCGGGGTTTGGTAATTCCCTCGCCGTCGTTGTTGCGGAGCATGGTTCACAGCTCCGCAAGCTCGAGAGGCATTGTCACGCTGAGCGCCGATATGGCGCACACAATGAGGACGTATCGTACTCATCGCGACGAGAGAGATTCGCGACATATTGAGCGCTCATTTCGCAATGCAGCAGAAGAATGATCTTCTGCTGGCGAGATTGATCGACTAAAGTCGGAGATGGAGACTCTCCGGACTTCTCACAATCGGTTGGAGACCGATTACAAGTCTCTCTTGAGAGACTTGAAGAAGCACGGCATTGCCGTGGCGATGCGTCTCGTCCGAAGATGTAGACAATCGATACGGCTTGAGCCTCCCAACGTAAAACGTTGGGTGTAGGCGCATGGCCGCGGGAATGTCTAGTGTATAGGCATTCATATTCCCCTTTACGCTTTGGACCTTGAAAGGTCCAATGAACTTAGGGAGCAACTTTCGTGTAGGGAATTTGCTGATTGCATGTGTAGGCAAATTAGTTGTAGATAACAAAACTAATTTACCTTTTTGAAAGGAATTTGTGTTTTTCCTTCCACTTCTATCTGCATTCTGCTTCTGCTTATCAAAAGCAGACGAAAGTGCATCTTTCACATAGCGTATTACAGCTTGGCGCTGTAACACGAATTCATCTACTGCTTTATTAGCAGTAGATGGGTTGTTTTCATTGTCTGCAGCCATTGCTGCAGACACATATTCTGCGTAAGCAGCTTCAGTATCTGAAGTTGCTTGAGTTTCTACTGTGTTAACAGTAGAAGACTCTTCGCAAGTTGCGGTTGCAACTTACGCATCGACTCGCTCAAAATTTAAGCGGGTCACTCCCCCGCTTAGATTTGGCGTACCGCCAAGTAAAGCTGGGGTTCGTGGATGCCTTAAGGCATTCACGTAGAACGGTGTATGCTTTGTAGAAGCATGCACCGAGTTATTTATCGCAAACTCGGTGAGTGGCAAATAGTCACTCCGCTGCTCGAAGGCATGCGCGTATGAACGCAGCATGTCTCCAAGAACGCGGGTAATGCGTTCAGTTTGCCCATCCGTTTCCGGATGGTCCGCAATTGACATCTTCAACTGCGTGCCCAACAAAGAGAACGTTTCTTGCCAGAAACGTTCTGTGAATCTTGGATATCGATCCGAGACAATGTTTCCGGCATTACGTGTAAACGGAATACCGTGTCAACGAATATTCGCGCTGTTTGCGCAGCGGTGACATTCGCTGACACTGCAGCAAGATGAACCAACTTGCTAAAGCGGTCCACAAAGACCATTATTACTGTCTTCCGACTGTGATCAGCCGGAAGACCAAAGATGAAGTCGATGGAAATGGACTTCCAACACTCTGTCGGGACCGGTAGAGATTGGAGTAGAGCCTGCGCAGAGTGCGCAGGCTTGACGCGCTGGCATATCTCGCAAGCGCGTACATACTTGCGTACCCATTTATATTGGATACGCCAGTAGAAATCGCGTGCGAGAGAAGCATATGTCTTTTCTCGACCTTGATGACCCGAAATCGGTGCATCATGGTACTCAAACAAAATTTGATGTTTGAGACCATCGTCGTTTGGAACGACGATGCGACTAACATCATCTTGGTCTGTGCTATAAAGCAACAGACCATCGCGTAATCGATAACGATGCACGCAAGCGCGAAGGAACTCTGGAAGTTCCTCGCGCTTCCGATCAAAATTGATTACTAAGGTAATCAATCAGCAGACGAGTTTCCTCGTCTGTTTCGTACGCTTGACGTACCTGTCGTACAAGTGACGACGACAGAGCAGTGCAACGTATTGCGTTTGCACTGATTGCCTCCGTTACAGACGGTTTGTGTCGTAATCGGGGCGTCGTGATAGCGCATCCGCTATCACGTTCACTTTTCCCGGTTTATACTCAACCGTGAAGTTGTAGACCGCAAAGAATGACAGCCAACGTGCCATTCTTTGAGAGATGTGTGGTGAATTCACGGCCGTGCATAACGACGCATGGTCCGTGTAAACCACAAACGGTCTATCTCCTAACAGATAGATCCAAAACTTTGCCAGTGCATACTTCATGGCAAAGAGTTCCTTGTCATGCACTAGATAGTTGCGCTCGGCTAGGCATAACTGACGCGATTGATAGAATATTACGCAATCACGTTCATCGTGATCGCACTGCATCAAGGCACATCCGATGGAAAAATCGCTCGCGTAGCAAACGACGTGAAACGATCGCTCGTTATCGGCTATCGCCAAGACGGGAGCTTCAGTCAAGCTACGCTTGACTGCATCAAATGCATCTTGCCACTGGGTATCCCAGCGCCATTCGACATCTTTCTTAAGTAATTGAGAAGAGGTCGGATTAAACCGGCATAGTTGCACGAATATTTGTGCAAGTATGTCGCCAACCCATGGAACGTTCGAAGTTCCTTGACATTGTTTGGCGTAGGCCATTCAACGATCACCCTGATCTTTTCCGGATCAGGGCGCACCCCGTTGTTGCCCACGAAGCAGCCAAGAACGGGTATCTCAGGTGCACCAAAGGTGCACTTCTTTAAATTTGCATAGAGATTATGCTTACGCATAAGCTCTAACACCTGACGTAGATGTTCTTTGTGAACATCTACATCAGTTTTACCATGTTCAGCCTTACTGTGGATTGAACACGTCGTCGAAGTAGCTCGGTGCGAATTCTCGCACCGGGCACAATAGATGCGTCACGCATCTATTGAAGGTGGCAGGGGCATTTCGAAGCCCCTGCGGCATCACAAGCCACTCCCAAGGCATACCGCTTGGGGTACTTACAGCCGTGAGAGGGATATCCTTCTCACGCATGAGGATTTGGTAGAAATCATCCCTTAAATCGAGATCACTGAAAACGGTGCTCCCGCTCATGCCATCAATGATGACATCTAACCGCGGTATCGGCGTCTGCGTCGGTACCGTGGCTGCGTTCAGCTTGTTTAAAGCATGAGCGATTCTTCACCCACAAGTGGATTTCTTAACACAAAAGGTGGGACTGGAGTGCGGTGAGGTAGACTCCCGCACATGTCCCGCCTTGCGACGAGTTTCGAAGAACTCGTCGATCGCTTTGACTTGGTCACGCGGCAATGGCCATTGCCGCGTGACACAGTATTTCGTGCCAGGAACGAGATCAATCTCGTGCCTTGTTCCCTTATGTTTAGGGAGCTCACAAGGTACTTCTTCTGGGAATACGTCAGCGTATTCCCAAAGTACCTCGTAGTACGGGGAAGTCGCCTTAAGCGACTCCCAGCTCAAAGCGCTGAACTTTGGCCTTTTCATTGGAACGGGTTCGTTCCAATGCCTTCTAATTGTAAGTGGATCATTCACGAATATCCACAACATCGTCTGTTGCTACAAAAAACGCAGATCCCGGTCGATCTGATCATTGCGCAAGTTCTTTACGAACTTATGTTCAGAGGGTTGTCAAGTGTGAGAGACTGGTAGCTAATCCAGTCTCTGTCTGCGTCAAGACGTTGATCGTCTCGACGGACACAGCTGCGAGATCAGACGCACTCGTCTGATCTGTTCACGGTGATTATCACTCGTGCACAAGGCATTCTCCTCATGGTGACCACTGTCTACCACGGTGTTCATGCACTCACGACTTATCTCAGTCGTGAGTTCTTCATTTTCGACACGCAAGTTATTTACATCCGTGACGGCTTCATCTTTTTCACGGTGGGTGTTTCCCACCGTGTGTAAATTCTTTATACCACGACCGTCATCGGTCGTAGGGGTAACTTCAACACGGCGGTGTTTTTCACCCGTGTTGCGCACATTACTGACACGCAACGACTCGTTCGTTCCGTGTGTAAGTCCCTCTGGACTTTGATCAGCGGGTGTACCATCCGCTGATCTAGTCGGATCAGACCTGGTGGTGCATCGCTACCCACCAGACTGTCTGACTCTGCGGTTGTATCATTAGATACAGCCGGATTACTCACAGGGTGATCAGATCCTGTGAGACCGCCGCAGTCGATCGACAGGTAAACCCAGTCGATCGTTGGTTGTTGCTTGGACATCAAAGGGATGCCCAAGATTACATCGAACTTGTCGTCAAGATCGAGGACGATGTATTCGTCCTCGAACGACAGTTCGTCTAAATCGAAACGTGTGCGAATCACACGCTTTGGTATAGTCACGGTTACACCCGTTGCTAACCGGACTGACAACATGCTTCGTGGAGATTCAGTCTCCACGAAGTTCAACGACGTTAGAACCTCAGCTCTAACGAAATTGTTTGACGCTCCTGTGTCAAACAGAGCACGCATAGGGACATCGTTTCCATGCGGCTTAACTTCCAGGGTGATGAGAGGTTTCTCTTCACCCTGCAAATGTTGACAGGACATAGTCCCGTCTGGGGCTATTATCCTCACATGCCCGATGTCGGCATGTGAGATAACTCGTCCAGTAGGGCACCCCTCCCCTACTAGTTGTTGCCGTTTTTTGCATCAACAGAGGGTTGCCCCTGTTGATGTCGCTTACCAGCGGACTGTTCAGTCCGCTGACTGCGTGGCGCCGGCCGCGGCGCCATGCATTCATGGGCGTAATGGCCCATCTTTGCGCATCTATTGCAGCGAAGGAACTTCTTGTTTTTCGGTTGCCTCGGTGTCGAGGCAACTGCAACCGATAGGTCCATCGGTTCTGGACCTCCCCCGCCCGCGCTCTAGCGCGGGTTTTGGTGTCGTGGGACGAAGTGTGAGCTTCGTCTGTTTGAGAAATTGTTATGGTTAACATGCTGCACTGGCGGCATGTTAAAGTCGAAAGTCTGTTTAACTTTTCGACTAGCCCCAGCATGCGTTGCCGCAGAACGCATGCTGAATTCCTCTCGGATGCTTTGGTCTATAGCATCCGTCAGAGTCTTTGGGGGAACCCGATAAAGACTCTGTTTGATGGGACCGTCATTCAGTCCCTTCATGAAGGCGGTGACCTGCATGGCAGGGGGCACCGGCTCGTATACAATATTTGATAACAAATATTGTATTTTCTGAGCGTACGCATGTAGGCTCAGCTTGCCCTGCCTGAGTTCCATGAACTCTTCACGGCAGCTTAGCTCCATTTCTGGAACTTCGAAGTTGAGCTTTAGCTCAGCGTTTAAGTCCTGATACGTCAGGAACGCAGATCCATCAGTGGATCTGCGGCTCATCGCCCATCCCCTGGCGCGACCGCCTAGGCATGTGGTGGCGAAATAAGCTTGTGAACGCGGGTCCACAATCTTTTGCGCAGAGAGGGCATCTTCCACCTCTGCGAACCACCTACGAAAGGGTTCACCCCCTTCGCCAGTAAAGGGCGGAATCCGCGCCTTTACCACTTCAACGCTCGCACTAGCTGTGGGCGTTGTAGGTTGCGACCGTAACATTGCGGAGCGCACCTGAGGATCGACACACATCCTCTTGAAACGGGAAACCGTATTCAAGGCTTCCTCCGGGGTTTTACCTCTTAGGGAGATGATCTCGGGCCCTATGGTCCGGATCATCTCTATTACAGTGGTCACAGTTCCCTGTGACCAGTTATGGAAGGTTTCCCTAACTAAGTCATGCGCGATCTGTCGCTCACGCTCACGATCACTGGCCGTCGCCATGACAGCCGGCGGCTCTTAAACTTTCGTTCCGCTAGTTAACTAGCCGAACGCGTCAACAGTGGTCGTTCAGACGGAACACAAAGTGATACCAGGTGTAACAGGCTAGCTGTTACTGGCTTACACTGTAAAATTCCAGGTAGGAAGCGTGCAATTGGCTAGGACCAAATTACATTTGGTCCTCCTTAGTTAGTTTAAGACAAACTTTAGCTAGACTATTTAATTAATTAAAATAGTCTCTCTCAAAGTATATATTAATATATATACTTAGGGTCACGTGTCTACAAGATGATAAGTTTAAGAGTGTAATATATTATGAGTGGTTTAGAGTTAATAACTATAATTAAATCTAAACTAATCATACAAACATGTAGTATAAAAGCTGGTCTGAATGATATCTTTATCATTAGATTACTTGTTAGATTCGATAATTGTATCAGAATCTGTTCACAAGGTGGATTATAACAACTTATAATCCAATATTCGCATTTCAGACATTAAGTCTGGAATTGAACTGTGATATTTCAGCTTAAATATCACTTATGTAATGGCACCCCATTACAGCAACTGTATGACTCCTAAAGATTGGTAAAATCTTAACAAGAGGACCGTATGGATAAGGAAAAACTTCCACTGTTGCAGCATTGGTTACAGCTTCCTGGGAATCATACCCCTAAAAGTGATTTGCCATAGTATCAGTGAATAACGCGTCAATCGATTGTCATTGAAGATAGTGGAATTACGGCTTGGGACAACTCTCGGTTAAATGTTGGAATTGGATGATTGTCGCAAGCGCTTCATTGGAGAAATTAAACGAACTGAAAAAGAGCGCTTCCGTGCTAATGAATGGGGACGACACACCCGGGCGGCGTTGAATTCCATACTGGACAACGTTTGGATCAAAGCCAGGGTGATAATCGCTACGTTGTCTCAGTTAAGTCGAAGAGAATATCGAGGTTTTTATCTGATTGTGAATGATGAGGGTGTACAAACCTGTGAATTGGCTTTACTGCAAGCGTAACGGAAGGGTACAGAGACCGTAGTGACTATTGGAGGTCCCAATCAACTATACGCCTATACACCATTTGAAGAAGATAAACGAATGCCGTCAATCCTGCACGCTTTTGAGCACCACAGAGGCCAACGATCTGGGGCACCGGGTTTCTTAGGAATCACGATGACAGCGGAGTTTTGAAGTCATCCAAAATTTACAATTGCTACAATCGTATTATCCGTACAAGATATTGGATCGACCGAGTGACCCCCAAGCGAGATTACTTGCAGGATTACTTCAGTTACATATCACCGAGCATACATAAGAATATGTAATTGGAAATGAACGTGTTATTTGGATAAGCACCCATGATGATTTATAGTGTGGTGCTGTAGGAGACCCCTCCAGCGATGATTTACATAAAACCATCGAGGTAGCATTGACCATGGAAATTGTGAGACGGATAAAGCATGCACTAAATTCAGAAAGGGGTGGGGTGTCAAGCACATGAACGGTACTGATAATTTCACCATATTAGAAACAAGTGGATGGAATTCGCCAAAAAATCTATGCATTGAGAGGACAATATAAGGATAGGCTGATAATAAACGTGGCCACGACAAACTCCATGTCAGGGTAAAAAACTGATATTACTATCGCATCAATGGTGCGGATGGGAACATTGGGGTTTAGCAAGATTACCCGGCTACATCATTGGTATCACTGAGCAGGTCAAAATATTTTTTGTGTATATTAGCGTCCCGACGAGCCTATGAGCAAAATGGAATTTGGAAGAAATTAATGAAGAAGGCTGAGTCGCTCGAGATACCAAGCTATATTACTCATTGGAAAGAACAAGGCGCTATACAAGTGATACAGGAGCTAGTGGATGAAGATAAAGAGGAGTATAAGTAATACATGAGCTGGTGGATTGTGGTGAAGTGGTTCCGGAATTAACGGGCTGATGAGAAGTGAATCCACTTAACGGATTGGTAGAAATGTTGGCCAAAGCTAGCTGCCCGGGTCGGCCACTGACGGACGCAAGATGACAGCTGCCGGAGGTGTTCGGGAGCACTCGCAAGCGTCCGATCAGTACAAGGCATGTAATCAGGTTAGATGAAGGTGGTCTGGAGGCTCAGATCCAGGTCAGCCAGAAGCTGACCGGCTGGACCAGGTGGGGCTAGATGGCCGTTGATGGTGGCTATAGGTGGCTAAGGGGCGGATTGGCTAAGAGATGGACATTTGAAAGGCCCCAGGGAAGGTTATGTTCCTGTAGTAGCCGGATGGGACGCCGAAGGGGGATGGGTGTCCGCGAAGAGGGAATCAGAGTCGGCTCAGGTCTCGTCCAGGTCGGGGTGGATGGCTATCCAGGCTGGTCAGACTATTTGGTGTACAGTACACAAAAATTTTAGCCGACCGCGCTATTTCAGGTAAGATAGATAACCATCTAGCCAGGTTATTTTAGGTAGGGTACACAAAAGGTTATATTGGATCTAGGGATAAAAATCAGTATACGTTTCGCTTTCTAAGACGCAAGTCTTCATTGGTTCACAGCAGAAGGCTAACAAGGTGCTATTGGTTTACCCGGGGTAGGCTAAAAGGAACCCACTGGAAGTCCCCTGACCGGAAGTCATCGTGAAACTTATACTCAACTCAAGTCGTCCGTATTTGGAACACGGTTTAGTTCTATTGTAAAGTTAGGTGAAGTTTTGGCTTACTGCGGAAGATTGTGGAGTACTATCTAGATTCTCTATTTACATATAAGATTGGAGTAACCCCTTTGTTATTTTTGTTTTTTTAGCTGGCCGATCGATTATTCTCGGTCCAGCCTTTGCGGTATACAAACTGCAATCATAACGCCAATCCTGCTCCCCGGTGAAGATTTCCGCCCAGGAGCAACCCTAGTCCAAACCCTCGTCCACCAATTTTACCGACTTTAACTTTTCGCCCTAGAGTCCACCAAGAGAGCGTTACCACCAGTGCTGACGGGTACACAAGGTGAGCTTTACAGAACATGGATCATCCAAGTCATCACAGTCAAGGTAATGGAAGTGACCGGTCCAGCCGGCTTGATGCTGGCTTGGATCAAGATCTGGATGGACGGAGTACCTCCTCCGACAGTCAGTCATCGGGGCACACCACAAGAATGAAGACAACGAATGATGAAATTGCGACACAAGCTTGTTTCTTCATTCCAGATTTTTGATGCTCGCTATTGCACGCAGTTTCATGTAGCTTCGCAATGAACGGCTGTGATAGAGTGGATGAATTTTCACTCTATGGAAATGGTATTTTTTTAATTGGTTGAAAGAAAAATTTAAAAGAAATAGTCATAACTAGGAATACAGAACTAGGGGTAACCCGGTAGAGGGACCTCACTTTCTTACCTTTAAATATACCTAAATTTCCCCAGTTTTGCAAGCGCTGACTACTCGTGACCAAGTTTCTCGACGGACGCCAAACTTACCAGACAGCACCGACGTATATAACTAAACAAAGCAAAAAACTCGCCGTTTACACAGGCTAATGTCGTAAGTCCGAAAGAGCTCGGTGGGACGCTACTTTGGACATTTCTTCACCTTAAGTGAGCAATTGACTTATGCTGTCGGTCTCTAGTTTAAGTTACCGGGATAAACTTTCAAGAGATTTGTTCGTTCAGTGGAGTAAACTTGTAAATTTTCTAACCACTCTACGACAATATGCTAAGAAATCTAACATGTTTGTGCTCCACAGCTATCAAACGGTGTGCTGATTACAAAGTATAGATCCTTCAGTATGGGTGGAGTCAGCAAAATAGCAACTCTTCCAGCTTTTCCAGTATGTATACTCCAATAAAAATGTTGCGGTGAAGTAGCTTTACTATGATGATTCCATAAGCGCGTGGAATTTTGATGATGTTTTTCTCGACAATAACTGACATGAACTTCCAGTTAACGAGATTATCGTGGTTTCTTTCATGTTGTGAATTTTAGTTTAAATAGTATTTTAGCCGAAATTACACTTAATCTTTGCATAATATATACTTTTTTTCAAGTAAACATGACTCCGGGCACTTCCTGCCTAAGCGACTCCCTCACGCCTCGCACTAATACGGGAGACATCTAAGTAGTGAGGACAAGTTTTCTTGATAGCCGGACTTATAGTTAGCGATAGAGACGGTACACTTACTACAAGAAGGCATTAAGGGATCTAATTGCTACAGGTAAGGTTAAGGGCTTTACGTGCGCACAACTACATTTTCCTACAGGTTATGAGCCTAAGGTTGCAAGACTTAGGATTGGATTTTTAAGTTTCTTGAAGTTTACTAAGTTTTTCGTTTAAAGTACGATTCTCAGTGGAACTCCCTTATGCCAAAGGGAGACATTGGATTATTTTTCTCGTTCATTCTCGTGGTTACGTGGTTACGTTTTTGAATGCTGACTGAAGAAAAAGTTGATATGACTGCTATAATGGAGTATATGAAGCGCCTAGAGAGCAAGATCGATGCAACGGAGGCAGAGAGGTCACAAGAGGCTGCCTCCATTGCATCAACCAAATCAAACAAAGGCTCTGAGAATGGTAGCGCGTTCAGAGAAGCAGTGAAAAATTACGGTCGTTTCGGAGGAAGGATGACTATACAAGATTTAGATGAAGACAATGGTATCGAACGTGGTGCACAGTGGCAGGCGCCACGAAGGAACGACCAAGGAGCGGGTGGAGTGTCTGTAAACCAAGAAAGACCCGCTGGAAAAACCTTTCGTACGACTGGAAATATGAAAACTTCGAAGCTTACTATAAGAATCTTACTGGAGAAGAGTTATATCCAGGATTGGGAGCAGGTTTTAGGCAGTAGGCATACCTGTTTATTGAAGCAGTTGAAGTTGCGCAACTGTCCTCTAGATTTGCCTGGACCGAGCGCCTTAAAGTTAATAAATTAAATGAACTTCTGAAAGGTGTGGCGGCGAATTATTTCGAGCAAACATCACACCTTCGTGGCAAATCTCTAAAGAATTGTATTTCGTGCTGGACCAAATATTTCACGCGTTCAAAGTGAACATTTGCACCAACAAGCGACAGCATTATTCAACAGAGAAGGATATTCCAAGAACATGGACGCAACATTTTTTGTATTTGGTGTCGTTGGCACGTGAGAGTAGGTATCACAAAAGATTGATCGTGGAAAATATCGTAAAATATGCAACACCTGGATTGAAAATGGGAATAATGATCCGATACAATCCACAGCAGTAGATTACATGCAACACGCAGAGTACTCGTCGCATGGGCACAAGAATTGGAAGACGACACAGTAAAATTGAAGGGATAACCAAGAAGTATTGTGAGCTTTCTCGATGAATAAAGAAAGAAAAGGACGTGTTTCGGGTGCGGTATGGATAAACACACGCAAAAATATTGTCGTCACGGCGATCGAAGGAGTCAAGGCAAGTGGTTCGAGCGAAAACCTAGGGCGAGAATCGAAGAAAAACAATGACAAAAATGTTTGTGTTGTCGACTATCGAGTGCGAGAAGAAGGCAGCGAAAACCCCGAAAAAAGACATATTAATGAACGATGTCATATGGATCATCGACAGTGGTACAAGTTGGTACCACATTTTTAGTGAAGAGTTTTTGGAATATGTCAAGGCGTGTGATGACAATGAAGATCTTTTGTTGCCGGATGGAGCAAGTCTCGAGACAACAAAAGTAAGAAAAGTACGACTGAAAAAAAGTTTTTCGACTATATTACTGACGGAAGCTATTATTACGCACGGAAGTTGGCCAAGGATCTTATTTCGCTTGGATATTTAAGGAAGAAAGAGTGTATGCTTAAAGACAGTAGAAAAAAGATGCAGATGATGCATGGAGATAACGTATTTTTTGATGTGGAAGGGTCTGGTTGCGTGTTTACCGCCAGAATGAAGTTGATCATAAATAAGTGTTTCCGATCGATTTTCAAGCATGGTAATGACGGTCGTACAGGATGACACTTGTGATGACAAGCAAGAAGGCTCGTTACATTACTTTCACTTACGTTTGGGTCATCTGTCGTACGATACTGTGGAGAGATTGCCTAAAGACCCGGCATCAGGCATAAGACTGACAGACAGACGCAGACCGAACTGTCTGACCTATGCCGGGTAGAGCCACGAAGATAAGGCAATCGAAACAGGATGGTGGACGGAACGCACCAATAGCCGGAATTGGTGGTGTTATTTGCAGCGATCTTAAAGGGCCGATTACGCAAAGAGATTCTCATGGAAACCGTTATTTTGTGTTTTTTGCGGATCGCTTTTTTTTAATTACGTGAGAGTGTTTCCTGCAAAATCAAAGGACCAAGCTGCGAAGAAATTTGGCATTTTTGACGTATTTTGAAGGAGAATTCAATTGTCGCATTCCCTTTTTAAGAACTGATGGCGGTGGAGAGTACAAAAATGTGGATTTATTCTGTAAACCTACCGGCGTAAGAAGACAAATTAGGGAGGCAGAGAGTCCCACCTCAAATGGAAAAGCGGAGCAAATGAACCGAACAATTTTCAACATGATACAGTGTATGCTTTTTGGATCTGGAGTGCTATTGATGTTTTGGTCGGAAGCTGCAGAATATGCGAGTTATAGTCTGAATCGCAGCCCGACAGGTGCGAATATCAAGAGGATGATGCCATTTGAAGTTCTGACTAAGAAACCAGCGAACATTTTGGCCATTGTTTTTATGGATCGCTATTGATGGTGTGGCGCGATGCGAAGAACAAATCACTTGGAAAACACGTTAAAAAAGCGTTAATTTCTGGAAAAAGTGATGAAATCAAAGGGTACAAGGTTTTTCTTCTCAAGGTCAGGATAGTAACAACTGTACCAAGTGGAAACTTAGAATGAGAAAGATAGCGAGAAGATGATGCGTGCAATTAATGGTGAAGTGAGTGGGAGCATGGCGAAAATGATGAAGATAATTCGCGTTCGAAGGAGAAAGAGATACAAGCTTCGAAAGCAGACCAACTGCGGAAATGTTGCGGCGGAAATCATAAAAAAAATCAAGAAAACCCGGAAAATGATTGAATTGGAACCGATCAAAAAGAAGTGTGCTACAAGTGAGAAGAACATTTCGAGTGATGACAGTGGAGAAAGTGAAGTGAATGAAAGGAATTCGTTTTGTTTGATTTTTGCGCTCGCGGTTTGTGACACTAATCACAAGGGCGATGAAAAAATTGGCGCTGTTCCCGATCCAAAGATCTATTGCGAGGCTCATAAGGATAAACTTTCTGAGAAGTGAAAAGCGGCTGAAATGGCAGAATTAAAGTCCTTGGAAGATCTGCAAACGTGCGAATTGGCAAAGAAGAGTAATGGAATAAAACCCCTGGGTTTATAAAACTAAACTCAAAAGTGATGGTACAGTGGGGTGATACAAGGCGAAATTAGTGGCTCGTGGCGATAAATATGTTTATGGAGAGATCTTTTTTCGTTACGTTCTCAACAGTTATGGAGATAAATAACATGTAAGTTATTTTGATATTGGTTATCGTATGGAATATGCCGGCGAGAAACGGCGATGTACCATGTGCCTATCCTAAGGCAAACACTGAAAAAAAATATGATGTTTACCTGCAAGTACCTCAAGGCATGGAGGTAGCAGATGACACGTTGAAGAAGCTAGAAGTGAATAGCTCAAAGGAGCTAATGTTGAGAATGAAGCGAAATCTCTATGGCTTGAAACAAGGTGGGAGACTATGGTATGAGTTGCTGCGTGAAATATTAATCAAGATGGATTTTTCTCAATGTTTGACGGACACATGTATGTTGGTCCGAGTGAGCGAAAAGGGAACCATAGTGGTTGGAGTCTATGTCGATGATTTACTGATCACAACAACGGATATGACTTAAGCTGACGAATTTTTCACAGACATGCAAGTGTTGGAATTCAAGAACCTAGGTAACGTGGAAAAATTTTCTCGGCATGAGATTACTAGGTGATCCTACGGAGGGCTACAAGATAGACGAGGAAGTAACTATTTTGGAGATGCATGACAAGCATGGCTTAAATGATGTAAAAAGGTCAATTTCGACTTTGGAAGTTACAGGAGATTTTGTTGAACTGTTACCAAGTGTGTCTCATGGAAATATATCTACCGTAAAGGATTTTCAGTCACTCGTGGATTGTTGTGATATGGTTGGCAAAAGATGATATCCCCGCCGAAGGAATACGCTACGATTGGTTCAAACACGTTATAACAAGTGGCAGGACCTTGTTTATCAAGCGCCGACTGACCTCGTTAGTGATGAAGAGTCTGTGGAAGAAGACCCTACACGAATCGCGGTTTTGCCAGGATGACCCCTCCAAGCTGGGGGTCCCCACCTACTATGCCGGTGTTATCATACCTCTCTTCGTCTATTTCCGGGGCTTCAGCGGTATCATTCAGGGAAGATATCAGGTGACTTTCCGAGGGATGATCCCCTTCTACCACCAGGTCACCATCTGCAATTTCCGAATAACCATCATTGCACTGCTGACCTTCCTCGGAGGTGACTTGGACTGCCGCTTCATTTGGTCCTTGGAAATACCCTCAATGTCACTGGAAAATACGGGAAGGACCAGTTCAGCCTCTGACACGGGTCTTTGGTCACCCGGTTCATACTAACCTGGTGTCGACGGGTCACGAGTCAGAATTCTAGACTCCGGCATCAGGGTCATCTTCAGCAATCACACCCCCGATCAGGGCAGGGTCCTGATTTGCAATGCTCTTGAAAGATCAGCAGAGCATTTTTAGACCGAACGGCATCCGCTTCACTCAAACAAATCGAAAGGAGTAAATAATAACAAAATTCACCCGAACAAACTGCTCGAGCTCGATCAGTACCCGAAATTCAGTACAGCAAAGAGTGTCATTAGTGTGGGCCGTACTAATTTCGCAGTAAAAAATTTGAAGAAAAATCGAAATTCGTGTGGGCTTCGGTAATTCTGCACCCACGCTAATAATGTCGCTGCGGAATTAGTATAGGCCACACTAATTGTGTCGTGCAAAAATAGCGTGGGTTTTGCGTTCCAGCAGTATAATACACTTCAATTATAATTTTCTAATAAGATGCTCAGACCAGAGGACTGAATTAGACTGTGGATATTTACGTATCTAGGTCGTGAGTTGACAACCGCAGTTATTGTGTGATACAAAAAATAATAATACTGCACAAGAAAATGGGGGGATTTCCGTATTTGCATTTTCACTTACACAATAAAGCTTAGTGCAATACAGTATTAGAAGAGCATCGTATTATACAGTACGAGCTTGCTATCGACATTTCCCCTCATTAATGCTCCTATTACATGCCACAAGAATTATGGGTTTGGCCATAAACAGAATGTGCGAATTAATGTGACTTATTGTGGAATATTCAAAAAGAAAAATTAGTGTGGCCCATGGTATTTGCGCAGCCACACTATTTTCCCACCCACACTAATGACACTTTTTACTGTAACCGTGTCTAGCAAACAATGTCATAAAACCTTATCCAAGTCTTCCAACAAGTCATTGATGAACGGCATCAGATAGATCATCAACTTTGTCAGTGGATTAACTAACCGGTATTCAATGGCCATTCGTATATCCACGCTGTTCTTCTTGATAATAATTACTACAAGGAAAGCCCATGGTGAGGTGGACGGCTGAATGATCTTGGTCACTAGCAACCCCTTAATCAGTTCAGATAACTTTTCTCGATACTGGGGCGCGACTCACCGACATCGTTGAGCAATCCATCCAGTTTACAGCCACAGATTGATATGGATCCTTGGAAGATGCGGTGGATCTTTTTCACGTGCGCTTGGCCCTAGAGGTCGACCAGAAAGGACTATTTCTCTGTGCTTTTAATTACATGTAATTATTTTCAAGACTGCTTGCAAAAATACTGACAATGCTGATTGTATTATAATTAGGGCGCTGATAGCTAGACCACACCCTGGACCACCCCCCCCAGATCTGACCAATCAGAAGCAACGGACGCGTAGGGAACATTTTGACAACACTGCCAGTAGTTTTAATTATATATTACTGGATAGCATGAAAGATGGCTCCATATGCGCTGCTACCATCTACGTACCATTGCGCAAACGACGTCCTGTGAACAGTGCCCCGTCAAAATGGGAGTAGCTCCCGATTACTCTTATGCGTCCTCTCCGTCGTCTACATGCTCTTCATCGATGTCGGCATCACCACCACGCCACTTCAATACCAGTAATAATATCGTGTGCTATTCCGCAATGTATGGCTACGTGCCTGCACCCAATCGACGTAGCTTTTCCTCTGACAAGATGTTTGTCACGTGTGGAGGACAAGTCGTTTCATTTATGGAAGACGTTTCATCGGCGCTTCAGAATGTCTCTTCGATCGCATTCTCGACTGACTTGTCTCCATCGACTCGTATTTCGAGCAGCGATCTGATGCCACAGGACTCATGGGATTGTCTTCGAGGCAGAAGATCACTGCGTCATTGTGTATACTCAGCTACGGCCATGCAGCAGACGTCACAGATGAGTACTTGCGCATCGCCGAGTCGACGGCAATGAAGTACTACAAAAGATTGTTGACGGTGTACTCACGTGCTTCGGTGACGAGTATATGTGAGAGCCAACTCCAGCGGACATCGCTATGCAAGCATCTATCAACGCGAAACGCGGAATCCCTGGTATGTTTGGTTCTTTGGGGTGTACTCACTGGGTACGGAAGAATTGTCCTGTATCATGGAAGGTCATGTTCCAAGACCGTGACGGGAGCGCATCGATTTTCATGGAGGCGGTGGCCACGAAGAACTTGTGAATTTGGTACTCTTTTATCGGCATGCCACGTCAACGTCGCTGGCCGATCATCACATACTGGCTGCGCGGAAGTGCACCAGCATTTGATTTTACTGTCAACGGCAAGCAGTACAACACGTGTTATCTTTTTACCGACGGGATATATCCACAGTGGTCCGTGTTCGCCAAATCGATACGCCAGCCTAACGGCCTCAAGGAGTCTAAATTTGGGGAAGCCCAAATATCCGTACCCAAAGACGCGGAGCGCGCATTTGGTGTGCTGAAAGGACGCTTCAGTATCCTCGCGCAACCAAGACTCTTGTCGAGTCGAGGGATGCTGTGCAAGGTGTGGAAATGCTGCGTACTGCTCCACAACATGATCGTAAATGACGAAGAGAAACAAGAAGACGACAAAGATCACGACAATGAAGGACTAATCATCATGTTAGAAGACGTTTGATCGACTGCCCGGGAGGACATGGGCTTTGATGAGCTGTTGCTGGCATTGGCACGAGTGCAAGACCACGAATCACACCACGAACTACGATCCGATCGCGTTGAGCAACAATGGAAAGATAGAAACAATAATGTCTTTCCATTTTCGAGAAAATTTAGAGTTTTGGTTTTCGGTCGTTCAGCCATCCATGACACTTGATTGTTACCTTAGTGAAAAAATATGTACAGGAGAACAACAATCGTTAAAGGTGCTATCGCTTGGAGCTGAATCAGTAAGAAATTCACCAACGTTACAACATACACCACGTCTCCAGCCGTCTGTCTCATTCACTGTGCAAAACCACACTTGCTTCAATGACGGAAATACCAAATATGACTTTTTATCCGACGCAGTACCAAAGCTGACAGATCCTCCTAAGCCGTCCGAAAGTACCAAAATTTCACCTCCGCCTCTTTAACCACTGCAAACGGCTCTGTACCAATGCCCACCCCAGCTTCGTTCACTCGTGACCACTCGCTATAAGTCGATTAGCACCATTTGCAGCAGCAGCACGGAAATATTGACGGTAGCGACATTGACGACATGACTGAGTACTTTGAAGGCATGATCGTGACTGACTAATTGCCAAATTCTTGAAACCAATTTAAACGATAATAAATGATTTTTGACGAAGAAAGGAGTACTCCGAAGTACATCAACTTTGATGATTCTGGCGTGGCGAGAAAATAAGGCTGTTAACATCAAATACTTTGTACGGGCCTTCAGCAAAATCACGTTTCCAGCGATGCTTAACACAGCATAGCGGTTTATTTTCGGATACCAAAAGCGGCAAAAAGTACGTCCAAAACGTCTTCGACATCGACACGACCAAGAATACTACCGATTGCTACGACATCTCGACGAAGATCTTTCGCAGCAGTCTCAATTTGATGATAATTAGTAAATACACAATCCAAGCACGCTAGACACTCTTCTAGATTTTGTCAATGACGTTCTCGCGTGATCAGCGCACCATTAGTAGATCAGACAGCTGAAATCTTCAGACCAGTTTGCTTTTTTTAAAAAAATAACAAATTAGTCGCCCGGTACTGTAAATAGCGTACTTTTCCTTCACTGTGGTTGCATGTAGTAGTTTGTCCGAAGATGTCGATGTTACTCCCTCTGCACAGGAAATAACGAGTAGTTGGTCGCGCATCTTCGTACCGAAGGAATTTACTACGAGTGCAATCTTTTCTTCGGTCATCTAAACACTTTTATTGAGCACAACAATTGCACCTTCTGACCAGAGTTCTAAACAAAGACGTGTTAAGTATTTAGGCACTACAATGACCTCCGAACACAATCATTCTGTTTGTACCTGACTGCATATATGCTTCTTTAGCACCATGCCGATCCCTTAAAACGCCCATCTTTTTTTAGCAAGATCCTCTGTTTCACGCAAACCAGCAGTATCGCTTAAAATTACGGGGTATCCAGCAATATTCAACGGCACTTGTACCACATCTCGTGTTGTTCCAGCAACTGATGATACGATTGCTGCGGGTCGACGCGCAGAAAATTCAACAAGCTACTCTTACCTGCTATAGGCGGACCAAAATAGCAACATGGGTTCCACTGCGCAAGATCTCTCCTTTCCTGCCGTCTGCGAGATAACTCTGGAAAGAGTTTGAAAGTACACGACACTGTATCATAGATAGACGTACAGCGAGACATAAGAAAAGTATTGAGCTAATGCCTACGCAGACTACCTCGACATATGCCACTTACTTGAATTTGGTCGATTTGAAGCTCTGATATTTACAAGAATACACAGGTGGATTTCATAAAAATCTTGACGTCAAGATTTCTATTTTAACGAGTCTACGGATGAATAATAACGGATGGATGAGTTTGTCACGCGTGTTGCTTTTCCGAGATTGTAGGTGGGAAATATTTAATTTCACCCCCATTGATAATGTTATATTGACGTCCGGCAGTGCTTTCGTTGGGTATACGTTGAGCTCTGCACGCAAGTGTAAGTGTTAGAAGTACAATCTCACGGAATCTATTAAATGAAAACCCACCCACAGTTGTTGGTTTCGAACAAAGGGTGTTTGTTTAAAAAGTCGATTAAAGTGTTGTAACCGTGGATTGGCATTCCCATTTTTGCTCTGATATTCGCGATGAGAAGAGGCTCCTGCTAAAGAATTACATGTATGACTAGAGCGAGGTGATTAGGTAGATCAACAATTGGTTAAGAGATAGCTAAATCAATACCTTACCTTAACAAATCAGGTTTATAGACATCCCGTCGAGCTCGGATCGTGGCAGTCACCGCTCGGTGTTTGCGTGGTAGGACCCATAAGTCGTCCACACTTTACAGAGTATAATTAAAATGTTGTCAAAATGTTTCCTACGCGTCCGTTGCTTCTGATTGGTCAGATCTGGGGTGCGTGGTCCTTTTATCAAAAGGGTGTATAATTAATGCACGTAATCCTTCATTTGAAAAGTTTCCCAGAAATTACCCGAGAGGATTAGCAAGTGGGTGACCTAACACCTCAGAACAGATAAACAGGTTGAAGGAGATAATATGGAGAAGGAAACATTTATTGATTGGACAAGGCAAGGCTTTGCCCCTGCTATCCATGAGGCGGTATACGACATCAATGGTAGTATTGCAAAGCCGATGATGAAGACTTTTTTTTTAACAACAAGCCTTTGCTGGGGCGGAGATCCTCTCTCGACGACATCTTAGTGACAGCTATCTCATTGGACTTGTTATGCGAGAAAATGGAGCAATTGCGGATCACGGCGCTACTTTTACGTAAACCACACTACCCGCGAGGTGCGCTTGATACCTCTCCCTTGCTCGTAAGCTGTTTTGAGCCATTTCTTACTGGTGATTGAACCCATTGTTAGACTTCATGGCATCTACCGACGGAAGCTCCGCTGCCGCCTGGATGGGAGGAGCTTATTGACGGCCAGGGACGCGTATACTTTGTGGACCACAATACCCGCACCACGACGTGGATAGATCCGCGCGTATTGCCCGCCAAACACCGCACGAGGACGCAGTCAAGCATGTCCTCGCAATCTTCAGGACAGAATAAAAAGTCGTCGAGGGGTCATCCACCTCCAATGGCGGCGAGAGGGAACGCATCAACGTGGGAAGACCAAAGACAAGCTTCTGGAAGCCGCGCTGTCAGTAGCGACGTCGCAAGCAGCAACGGATTCTTTAGCAAAAGGGGGGTGGGTCCCTTTTTTATTGGGAAAAATGGGTACAACTTTGTAAGGTTAATGGGAATATTATACCAAAAGTTGAAAAAATGTGTAAAATATACCCGTACAGGAGAAGTGGAAGTACTGTAACACGGGGATCTCCAGCGTCTTCTGTCGTTGGAGGCGACACGTTGAACGATCAGAATCCACAAAAATCAACACGTCAACGTTATTGGAGCGCTACCCCGAGACGACATTATTAAATCTTGGCGACCCGGCTGTACATCGAAGTAAAGCATCTCTAACGCAGTCTGGTGATACAGAAGAATGGTTTACCGCTCATTCCAAGGATCAATCGAATCAATCGAATCGCACGAATGAGAGTCGATTGATTGGACGAGTTTGAGGAGGAGGAGAAGCGACGTGATGAAGAAGCCAAGGACGAACGGATCGAGCCAGTTGCAGAGTCAATAGCAAGCAAGCAACTTGCCATGACGCTGTCTTCTTCTGGACGAGCAGAGACGAAGGAATGGAAAGATGGGATTGCATCGCATTGTGCAGCAGCTAAACAATGTCGACGCAGCTAGAGGTGTCGCCTCGTTTGGACAATTGCTTGATACCGACTCGGAGCCGTCTTTTTTCCAGCAAGAAAGCAGCTTTAGAGATAGAGGCTCGTGAAACTCGTGGTGTGGAGCTCGAGAATAGTGCTGGCTGGTACTGACGTTTTTCTAGCGGTGAAGCCTTTGCACAGTCAGGAGCCAGTCCACTGCGTGTCAGAATGCACTACGTAAAGCTAGAGAAGGTTCGAGTCGCTTGAAGTGTTTTTCTATCGGTTGACTGACTCTCCGTCGTCATTTTTGGCAATGCGTGTCGAAGCAGCGCGTTGTTGGAAGTGTTTTTGGTGTGAAAAAATGCTGAAAACATTACGGAAAATGACGCATCAAAAGGTGAATCGCCTCTCAAGTGCTCACTCATTCAAGTGTCCAAGGGAAGCTTCTCTCATTGTGATTGGGACCAAGGAGAAGGAATTTATCAAGGACATCAGGTGGATTGCGACAAAGACAATAGCGTGGCGTCCGAGAGCCTGTGTAGACTTTGCTCGACGACGGCGACAAAGGCGACCGCTAGCGATCAAAGTAATACTGTCCATGAGCAACTGTTTACGACCTTCAAGTAGTTGATCTGGTACTGAAGAAGCTAATAAAAACAATGCGTGTGTCGGTAGTGACAAGCAGCTGGTCGGAAAAGTCACATTCCAACGAACGGAATCGACGGGGGATTACCATGAGCTTTCGTGCCGAGTCGGAAGCGTATGCCGTCTACAGTTTTTACCTCCCGACGAAGAATCGACTCTCTGCTCTTCGGTATTTCCGTGCTCTGCTTGAAAAACAAACGGCCTTTTTTTCCATCACAGTGCTCGATTCGCTCTTCCTTCTTGCAGAATCTGGACGTGATGAAGTGGTACAGACCAATAGTTTGGACGTTCTGGCTCGTTTTAAGTGGCGTCAAGTCAATCGCTGCCGTGTTAAGAGCCAATAGACGACGATCCACCGACGCCAGGAACGTTGCTGTCGTTGGCGTGGCCTATTTCCCTGTTTTAATGGACATCCCGTGCTCTTCAAGTGATATAGTGCGCTTCGTAGCAATGCTATCAAGTGTCTTAGTTGTGTGTGCCGTCGATGGATGGACGGACGTGCCTGGACATGAGCTCACGGCCGTCGAAATGCAGCTGAACGAAGCGTTCTTGCAGCTCTTGTACCTCGTGTTAAAGATGGCGTCCTCCCATTCGTATCATCCGTCTTTTGAGTGCAAATGGAGCGTGGAAAGACTCATTCCGTGCGTTGTTTGCCGTGGAATCAACGAGTACTAACCGGTCTCACGTTCTTGCAAGCTCTCAAATGCCACGGAATGTGGTGAAAAGACACTGTTTAATGAATCGGTGACAAGTGTTGAAAGAACGGATCAACGAGCCGCAAGAGGGTTGAGAAAGGGGAAGCGAAAGAGAAAGAGAAAGAGTGAGAAAGACGATGGAAAAGCAGAAGACAACAAGACGGAGGAGAAGCACGTTTGCTCAGTTTGAAAGCGGGCAATGCCCTGGATGCGTTAGTGACGACGGCCTATGAAGTTGCGACGGTGAATTACGCCTCTTCATTGCCCATTCGCCAGTTGATTGCTCAAGCGCTTGGCCGTATTCTCGTGTTCAGTTGTCCCGTGACCTGCTCGAGTTTCGCAAAACCTCGCACGATGCTCGGCATCATCTGCACTCTCCTGTTGACAAAGTAGCAGAAACAGCCGGAGAAAGTGGGCTGAACCTCGTCGAGTCTGATTTCGCAACGTGTACCATGTGGCTCGATCTGATTGAAAAGGCCAATGTGCGTCAAGTGGTTCGTATCTTGGTAAATTCCAATTCCAAACGACCAGCTGTGCAGGTGACGGCAGCTCGAAAGCTCGTGGATAGTGTATTTTCCAACCCGGACGTGTTTGAGAAGGAAGAAACGGGTTTAACAGGAGACGAGAGAGAAAGCCACCTTCGTCTCCATGTTGATTGATTTTCTTTGTCCATAGCGATCCTCGGACGTCAGCAGTCGGTGTCCTTGCACTCACGTTGCTATTGAAGCATGGGCACGTCTTGAAGGCAGAGCAAATGGAGCGCATCGCTGTCGAAGGAGCTGTGTCGCTTGTCTATTGGATGCAAAAAAGCTCTTGTACAATGGCGTCAACGATCCCATGCTTTTGTCCAAGTTTTACGAGCAATTGCGAGCTCCAACCGTTGAACGAGAGACTGCATTCGTTGGTACGAATGGGGACAGCAACTACTGGATGTGGACATTCAAACGAATCCCGAAAGACTGTTTAAACGCTGTAGTTTATCCATCGCAAGGATTGCTCAAAGTGACGGATATCGAAGCCTTGCCACGTGATTGTCTCGAGACAATGGAAGAAGTATCAGCTTCTTTGCTAGACTTGATGGAAGACAAAAAAGGCAAAGAAGAAGTAGACCAAGAGAGTGAAAGACGCTATTGAAAAGCTCGCCATGGTGCTTTAAACCGAATCCAAGACAACGGAAAAGCGTCGAAAGTGGTGGATTTACTGCGTCATCTACTGATGAAACTCTGTGAGCATGAAAGATGCCGCGCCTTGTTGCGTGCAATGGGGTCGATCGTTTGCTTGAAAGTGTCAGTGTCATGAAAACGTAGCGAAAAGGAAAGCGAAAGACCAAGTCAAGCGTCTGCATGAACTGCTCAAGACGTGTAACGCGATTGTCGAGTGTGGAGCTCCTGGCAAAGCGGCGCTGATGGCATTTGAGTTTGTTACTTTCGATCGAGTGTGTCGTGGCGCTGCTAGAAGTTGCAGTCGTGATGCAAGGGATTCAATATATGGAAAGAAAAGAAGAAGAAGAAGAAGAAGAAAAACAAGAAGAAGAAAAAGAAGAAGAAGAAGGTAGTGACGACGAACCAGCGCGAAGCTCGTGGCTTGTTGCGATAATGGTTCACGTCCTGTTGAAATGGGAATCGTTTAATGACGACTTGGATGTCTCGATTCTCTTTACTTTCTTACGACAATGTTGTTCGTCTTGGAAGAGTCGAAACTCCTTGTAGAAACACACTGAATACGACAAACTCGTAGAGATTCTAGTCGTTTTTTCACAAAAGAGTCCATGGCGACGATATCGCAACCATGCCATCAAGACGTTGCTGTCGCTAGGAGAAGAAAAGGCACTTGAATAAGTCAATCAAATGTGATGCTACAAGCGTCAACCTCAAGCTCGTACCGACCAAGTGATTCACTCTTCCATCAAAAAATGGTCTCACGAACCGATAGCTCCTTGTCGAGCTTTGACTTGCTGCCATCGGTTCTCCAGCGCAGCGACAAGGACAAGGAAAGACCACGACGGGCAGTGTCTTCACCCGACGATCTCCACTCTGTCTGTGGCAATCGCAACAATATCGTCGAGCTACCCGACACGGGTTTGGATCCTTTCGAGATCGTCTGTCCTCAGTCTCCAGCTTGCTGCAGTCAAGAAGAGCGAGTCAGTCGGTCGCTCCAGCGCTCAATAGTGACAAAAAGCGATCCTCGGTCGCACTCCTTGCGATCGGTTGACTCTATAGCCACTGTGTCGAAAGGAAGGTACCTCTCTGGGATTGATGTTCAAGATACCAAAAGGTCGTAAGCTGTGGCCATTGTGGAAACCACTTGATTGTCAAGAATGGCGCGTCGGCTGTCAAATGTCCGTCATGTCATGGCGTGTCCAAGCTCTCGACCACGACGAGTGAGTGAAGGGATGACTTGATGCTGTGTCTGTCTGTCGGTCTTTCTGTCTGTATCTGTGGTCCTTGAGTCTAACTAGCGCTTGTTTGGTGGTGTATTTTTTTTATTGATTAGTGCAAGTGGTGATGCGATGTAAGAATTGCAACACACGCTTTTGAATCTACCTGTAGGTGCAAGAGCGTACAAGTGTATGAAGTGCTTACAGACGACACGCTTGTCGTAGACGCAAGACAGCTCGAAATCAGGATCTTCGAAACCCAATTTCGATGTTTACCATTGTGGAAAAGATCGTCATTTCATGACGAAAAAGAATCACCCCTGGATTATACCTTGAGAGGCCGGGATACCAACATCGTATACCACACATACAGGATCCGTAGTCGTCCAACCTGGCCGCATTTGGTTTGGTAGGGCTGACGGGTCCACCTTCTCAAATATCTGACCCGGCCAGCGTATCTTCTTGCTGGCCCGGCTCCCGCAACTTATGGTAGTCAACCTCCCGCAGTTCGTACTGCACTGCTGCGTAGACCACAAAGTCCTCGATGAAGCGACTGTAATAGTTCAAGCTGCCCAAAAAGGATTGCATGGCCTTCAATGACCGCGGAAAGGGCAAATTACTTTTAGATCCCAAATCGTTTGGATTGGCAACCAATCCAGCAATCGAGACCTGGTGACCCAAATAGGCCACCTTAGTCTTTCCCCAGAATTTGTTCACCACACTAATCGAAAGATTCTACTTTTTACACGGAATCATCAATTTCTCCCCCTTTTCACATTCAAATCCCAGGATTTGACATCATGAGAATGTCATCGTTGTAGGACCACCGCCCCAGAATCGAATGTTTTTGGTCCGGGTCAGGGTCACCTTCGGTGAATACGTCATCGATCCGGGCGGGATCCTGGTCCACCTTGGTCTTGAAATGCCCATACAATGCGTTATCTATAAGCCGCTGGTATATCTGTGGGACATTTTTAAGGCCAAACGGCATCCGGTTCCACTGGAACAGCCCGAAGGAAGCAACAAATACAGAAATATCCCGTGCTCGATCAGTCATTGAGACCACCATAATCCACTAGACATATCCAACGAGCAATACCATAAAATGTTATCCAAATCCTCCAGCAAGTCGTTAATTAGCGGCATCGGGTAAACCATCAGCTTAGTTTGCTGGTTTACCAGCCGGTAATCAATTCACAACCCCGTTTTTCTTTATAATGATCACGATAGGCGATGCCCATGCGAGGTGGATGGCTGGATGATCTTAGTGGTCAGCAGCCCTTTGATGAGTTCTGACAACATTTTGCGATACTGGGGAGCAACCTTCGGCACCTTTGCGCTACCGGCTTCGCGTTACCGGTGTCGATGTCGCATACCACCCAGGAGGTAGCGCATTACCCCAGCCGATTAGCAGGTGTCTCTTATGATATCCTTCAACCTGCTAATCTCTTCTGGAGAGTTCACGTCTGGGTCGCCCACCTGTAGATATTCTATAGTAGCTGGTGGTGGGCAGGGGTAGCACTGTCATCTCATCTTCCATGCCTTCGACGTATAGGTCGCCCCCTTCGTGAATGCAGACCTGGTCGGCTTCAGTCTCGGTCCCAATAGAACTTTTGTCTTGCGCCGAAGGGGTCTCCGCTAAACCAGCTGCCTCATTCCCCTCCGACCTTCCGACGGTACATCCGAGAGGGGTTCCGTCCGGCTACACTCGGGCTGACCTGGTCTCCCATCCTAGTTAGCTTCGGTTAATTCCGAATCTTAGTCAGGGTTAGTCAATTCAGCGTCGTCCTCCACGCAGGGCAGGCCGGCATCAGAGGTGGTTGAACATGTGACCCCGACCTGCCTCACTTCCTGATATAGCTGTTCACTTCTTATCTTAGACGGTGTTGGCAAGACCAGTTTGGTGCAGGGGTTCGGCCAGCACGTCCAGCCTGACTCAGCGATGACCTGCTCTGCGTCATTTTCGAGAATGCGTCCGATCCTCCGGTCTGGTCACCATAGGTGTTGGATCTTCCTCCGCAGACTCTCCTTTCGTTGACTAGATCCGTAGTTGCCTGGTAGGACAGGATTTGCCACTCAATATAACGTCTTGAGCCAACGGTGACATAACCTGGCCGGCGTGCACCTTGTCCTCGGCCACCCACATTTCAATGATGACATCCTCATGCGAGGTGAGGGGCTCCTGTGAGATGTTGGTCACGCTTATGTAGTTGAGTGACCTTCCCCTTTAACGAACGAGGGCACCCAATACTCGCCCCTAGTTAGCCATAACCTATGACGCCGGTCGTGTGGCCGCACAATCACTTACACTGTCCGTCCCACTGGCACAGTTACAAACTGGCCCAACCTAAGAAATTGGACGTGGGCACGATATAAACGCCACCGGTCGGCCAGTTGGATCTGTACCTCGTCAGGAAATATAAATGTGCCATGAGATAAGTCCGATCGTATACCGGCAGGGACCATAAAGTCCATTCTCAGAATTGCGTCCTGCCCAGCTAGCCTTCCTACCCAGGCGGTAAAATAGTATACCAACGACCCATCCAGTGTAATCTTAACTCTTGTCCTTCCCTGGGTCATGTATGAGCTTTCTCCAATACCGACACACTCTTATCGCTTGGTCTCATCTACTTCACATCCAACCTTACGAGCAAAGGTGGTGTCAACGATGGACACTTCTATGCCAGAGTCAAAACGCATAGTGGCTTGCTGGTTATTAATCTTACCATCGGCATTGGCCTGATTGAACCATTTGTCAGACGTGTGGTGAAGCGATCGGAAAATATTGAGACTGAAGTGGACCACACATGGACGTTGAATGGTGACGACAGAACACCCATCAACATATGACGGTTGATGGGTGGGAAGAGGCTGATCACAGTTAAGAGGAAAAGGTGGCGGACACGGGTATTCACGATGTGAAGAAATCAGCTAAGTACTGACGTTACGCCCAGTCCTAGACACCGATGGAACGATGGAGATCACGATCACGATCGTTATCACAGTTACTAAGTGGAGTTCCCGTGGATGTAATATGAGATGAGCAACTGTTGACATGACGTGTCAAGGGCAGTCGTCCCGCCGATATATGAATGGTATAGTGGTTGAAGTTGATCAGGACACGAAGTTACGGCCTGATCAGCTTATTGTGCCCGAGCAACGAAGATTAGATGTGGAATGAAGTCGGGCATGTGGAGTGACAGGCTGCGTGAGTGATGATAACCTATGGGTTTGTCCAAAGATGACGTGGCAAGGCCTGATCGGGCCTGATCAGCCGAGATCGGTGTTATATGGTTGCCCTGACGGGGTATAAAGGTCGGGAGTATGGCTTAGCAGATGAATTGAGTCGTGATGATGATGACCCAGAGCGTTCCCGAGGTGATCAAGGGCTGATCGGCCTGATCACCACCTGATCACTCGGCTGATCGCTATGCCGATCGTGATCAGGGCTGATCAGCCTCTGATCAGCGTCCAGAAGCAGAGGCAAGTGAAGTTCTCGGTTTAGTCGGGCTGTATACGAAGTGGACAGGTGTCAGAAGGGCAGATCTCCAGTGGTTTCAAGGTCGTTTGTCGAAGATCGGGATGGTTTGAAGATCTTTCTAAGAGTCGGGTCGTGATCAGGGCAGAAGTGGTACAGATCAGCTTGAAGGTGCAGCCAGGATGGGCAAGGTGGTGCTACGCAACCGTGCGACGAAGTAAATAGGCTCGAAGTGTAAGTCAGGCATGAGTTGATGTACGGTACACAGGTATAGGACATTGCATATATAATAACAGGTTTTGATTTTCCCCCTAAAGCAAAGAGTCGCTCCGCCACGTGTTGCGGTCATTGGGAGCACAGGGTTGACTAGTCCCCTCTTGCTCAACTATTTCCCGGTTAAGACGCGCTTAGACGCATTTTGGCTTACCGGAAGACCCCCGACGGGTTTGTTTAGGTGATCGAACCTCACCCTCAACGCACACGTGTTTGGAACACGTCAATAATATTGGAAAAGGTTTTTGTGGAGATAACGTTTGTGGATTACTGTGGAAGATCGTGGTTTGATCGCGTTTTCTTGGTTTCGTATTATCTCTCTCTCATTGGCTGGCCTGATCAGACGAACTTTCCTGATCAGCGCCTAGATACTGATTAAGTATCGACCCCAACCCGTTCTTCGGTGAAGATTTCCACCCGAGGACACCCCCCGTCTCGAGAAGGTCATCCCCTCCGACCTGATCAAGATCATCGTTTTCGTCACCGAGTCCACCTAAGTGAGTGTAACCACCCCCGATCAACGGGTACACAAGGTGAGATGAAGATAAACATAGATCCCGACGCGCATGAAGACCGTCCAGATGACCGGGAGGATCAGATCAGTCACCACAATGGTGATTTATCTGATTCCGATGCTGATCAGGATCGACGGAGTACCCCCTCCGATAGTTGGTCGTCCGGGCCAGTGGGTATCCGGATTCCGCCCAAGACTTTGGTCATGAATTTGGAAATCGGCTCCACCACAGACGCATGGTATTTCCAGTAACCCCGTGATTCTCCGGGTAACAAATTCAGCTCCATTACAACTTCATACCGAGAATATTCATCCATCCGTATACTAATCACCACGTAAGGGCCAGCTCTGCTGCCCCGGGTTCGGGTGATGTAATCGTCAAACTTACATGTATTGTCGGTTATGCTTTGATGTGCTTCTCAATTATCATCCTTACCAACATATGCATTGATACTAAAACTAGACCACTCGGCTCGAACCAGATTCCAACCTGGCGAGCGATCTAGTTTAACATCTTTTCCACCACTGGTGGCAACATTCCAGCATGTTTGGTCGGGATATTCCACTTCTCCATCTGGTTGTAGAACCCTCGATGGGGCAGTGTGCAGCCTCGTGCACATCTTCGCAAGTCTTGCAGGTGAACAGGCAGTGTTCAGGCGGATATCCCTTCCTCTCGAACTTCTTGCAGGTCAGCCGTTTCCTGCAGCTTTTGTCATCATGCTTGATGGGTGCACTTCCGTCTCGGGTAGTTCTGGTCAGCTCGGGCAGGATAACGTTTCTGCTGGCCCGACCCAGATGCTGATCTGGACTGCTGACTGGCTTCCGCCGAGAACAGGTACCGGTATTGTTCCTCTTCAGATTCGCCCCCAGACCGTTGGTACTCCTCTTCCGAACTGGTCGCATCCGACTCTTGGCAACCATGCAGATGGCTCGGGCTGTCCTGGTTGATGGTGGCTTGCTTCCATGATCCAGATTAGAATTTGAGCTGTAATGGCCCATTTTCCAACTGGTGCCTTGGGACCTCGCTTCTTCGCTCTCTGGTAAGTCCGTAGTGTCAGTTCCAGTTCCGTAGTACTTTTAAGTCGTAGCAGCGCGAGCTGGTCTGCAGATTCCCGGTCGTCTAGCGCACTGATGAAGTTTCACACATTCTCGGGCAGCTACCGACTGGCTGGCGTCTTCCTTGACCGATATATTGGCCCTCATTCCTGCGACATTCAAACGATGGAGATATTCCAGAGGGGTCTCGTCTGCTCTCATCTTGGTATGTAAGTACTGACGCGCCACCGACATCCCTGACCCACAGTATTGTTTGCCAAATGCTTCTACCAGCTGCCTAAATTGTCTCGGACTTTCCAGCTAAGCTGCTGGATCCATTGTTTTGCCGGCCCCTTCATTCGGTCTCCAAAAATCAGGCATTTCTCATTGTTAGGCGTACGGTCCGTGAAGAATGCAGACTTCATCTTGCTTAGCCATCCTCGGGCCTGGTCATCGTCCATGTCCCGTCCGGTAAAATCTTTCAACTCGGACGTAGCAGACATCCGAACTCTGGTGATCGCCCTGAGCCCGGGTCGAAAGCCTGGCTGAGGACATATTGGCTCGGCGAGACATTCCTAGATCCAGGTCATATGGATCATAGTGGCACCTGGCTGACTTGACGGACTCCACGTCCACATCACCGGGTGACGGCTTCCTATTCGGTGACCATCCGGATTGGCGACATGGCCGGCGACTAGGCGGGTCAGGATAGGGATCACTCTGCCTCGCACCGATTCCATGTCTTCTCTACCGAGTCCAAGTCTTCATGTACCGATTTTCTCATATAATACTCGGCTGGTCGAGACGCCTGTCTTTTCCGGTGGGCAGGCTGGCCATGTGGTCTTGGACTGGAGCGACCAGCATAGGACCCCGCCCCTTCGGAGGTAGGTTCGACTTATTCATCTGTGGGTATAACCCGCATGACGCTTGGTCCTAGGGGGCAGCGCACATGGCAATGGCCACCGAGTTTGGAAGAAACGAAGGTCCAGGTGTCCCCGACCGAAATGAATTCAGATAGCATAACGTCCAGACCCGGACGGCAGTGGTCGTTCCAGACCCAAGGGGCGAAGACGTGGATTCAAGAATTAAGAAGGAATTCCAAGCTGGCCTTCAAGTGCCGGACCACCTTCAGATTATGGTTTTGGCCATGATGGAATGGTACTTGGAGGAGCATCGTCTACTTCTGCTTCAGCAAACTGTGTTTTTTTACATGTACTTGTAAACCAGTCCTTGTTATTTTTTCTTGTAGTCTTTTGTTCTTGATGGTAAACGTTGGTTGTTTGGTCTTACAGCCACCTCTCTTCCTTAGACAGCATTCGCCACACACTGTGGGGCTAGCCATTTAACATCTCCGACACTTCTTGGTGCGATAATTCTCCAGATTTCAATTTTGACCGCAAATCAGCCATCTTTCGATATAGGGTCGACAGTACTTAATAGGGTGACCTTGCATGTTTACACACTTGAAGTTGCCAGCACATGTCTCGGTCATGTTCCCCCTCGGTTGCAATGATCACACACCTTGACTGTAGATGCATTTTGGTTGCTTCCCGTCTGTGCACGTACTGTTTTTTTCTTGACTTGAGCTTTGATGCGTCCCTTGTGACGTAGATGTTCCCTGGTTCACTCGATTTACCAAAGATGCAAAATTTTCTGTCACAGTATCTACTTGTCGTCGATTTCCAGGTTTCTTCCGAGGTCGTGCTTGACAAGACTCGTACATAATCAGTTTTGATTCCAATTCTTCAATACTATCAAACGGAGTGAATATGAATTGCATTTGAAATGTTCGATCATGTAAACTCTAAAAAAACTGTTGGATGTGATCGTCCAACGCCGCAGAGTCGCCCTTTCCACGAAAACCGATCCCACCGCTTAATGCAGCTGCATTTAGTCGATACAAATAGTTAGACGCCAACTCATTATGTTTCCGCGTCAGGTAATACTATGTCGGACGAGGGGCTGACGGGTACACAAGGTGAGCTTTTCGAACATGGATCATCCAAGTCGTCATGACCAAGGTGATGGAAGTGACCGATCCAGCCGGCTGGATTTTGTCTCGGATCAAGACCTGGATGGACGGACTACCCACACCGAATGTCAGTCATCTGGGGCCCCCGTGGGTGTTCGCATCTCAGAAAGAATTTCTGAGAGCGACTAGACAACATTGGTGAGCATGCCCGAATCACTTGGTGACCCTGGATATCACCGCGAGTCCCTAGTGGGCGAAAGACCAAAAACTGTCAAAATTTGTTGAAGAAGTTGTGTCGGGTGAATTGAGGAGAGGCATATCGCCCCCAATGCTGCTGAAGATGGAAGGATGCGATGGTCGACTCGGATTGGGGGGGGGGTACGAGGTCGACATAAAAGAAAAAGTTACTCCCCTGGAGGCTCCTACTGGAGCTGGTCACGATTATGGTGTCAGTCACTAAAGTGCTGGTCACTATGCCCTAGCTGGATCCGGCTCGGACTATGGTGCAGGTCACCATAGTTCGAGGAAGGATCGTGGTTTCGACCATGATCCGTAGAAACAAATGCATGTAATGGATATTAAAGATGATAAAAAATAAGAAAGAAGAACCGAAAGCTGGATATGACCAAAGTGGAAAGCTGGCTGGATCAGGACCAAGTCACTATCCAGGTCACCTACCCCAAAAAAAACTGGGTTGTCACCTCGCAAGGATAGACCACGTTTTGAAGAAGAAGAAGAACCAAAGCTGGACGGCCTATCACAGAAGGTTACGGATACCGACCTGTAGCGTGCCTACCACCTTCGCGAGTTGGGTCAGTTGTTACGAGCGGATGGGGTCCTGAAGCTCAAAATTCCTAGGTGGATTGAGAGGTCCCGTTGGTCCCCCATCTTGCTCAGACAGCCACGTGGCCCTTATTCGAGATCAGCTCAAGCAAGACGACATCAACACCGGCGCTTTGGACCCGAAACAGTTGTTCGACATGAAGGCGGATAGGCTGAAGGAGACATTCAGCGCGCTTCACGACCACTTGAAACTGTTAGTGGGCTGCTCTCCGTCGCAGAAGGTGGCGGCAACAGCTAAAGCGATCCCACCTTCACCACCGGCAGCAGGCGGACCGGCTGGAACACATTCAGGTTCTTCACAGTACGAGTCTGCCCCTTCAGAAGTGGATTCGACGGACTCATCTGTAGGCATTACCTGCATGACGCTTGGAACTACGGGAGCAACGCGTGTGGCAATAGCCACCAAGTTTGGAGAAACAAAGATCCAGATGCGCCCGATTGGAAGGAAGCCAGACAGCATAGCGTCCAGACCCGGACGGCGATGGCCGATCCAGATCCAAGAAGCGAAGACGTGGATGTGCGAACTAAGAAGGAATCCCAAGCCGGCAGCCAAGCTGTCCCCCAAGTCACCCCTCAAGTGGACTTTCAAGCTAGCCCTTAAGTGCCGGATCACTTTTAGAGCATGTTTTTGGCGATGATGGAAAGATACTTGGGGGGTTAACGTCGGTCTAGTGCTGGCCGCTGCCACAGGACCTGCCGGTTCATCGTGAGAGTCGGATGCCCGAACCAGTCCAACAGTGTGCGAGGGAGCCAATCGATGAAGACATGGAGTCAGTGCAGTCGAAGCAGAGTGAGCCCCGTGCCGTCCTGCCAAGTCGCCGGCCAGGTCGCCGATCTGGACGGCCAGCGAACAGGAAGCCACCACTTAGCGACGTGGATATGGAGTCGGTCAAGTCAGCCAGGTGCCACTATGATCTGGCTGACCTGGATTTGGGAATGTCTCGCCGAGCCAATATGGCCTCAGCTCAAGCTTCTGATCCGGACTCAGGGGCGATTGCCAGGGTCCGGATGTCAGCCACGTCCGAGTTGAAGGATTTTACTGAACGAGACATGGATGACGACCAGGCCCGAGGATGGTTAAACAAGACGAAGTCAGCATTCCTTAGAGACCGTACGCCAGACTATGAGAAGTGCCTGATTTTCGGAGACCTGATGAAGGGTCCAGCAAAACCCTGGATCCAGCAGCTCAGCCGGGAAGTCTGAGACGATTGGAGGGAGCTGGTTGATGTATTTGGAGAACAATACTGTGGATCGGGAATGTTGGTGGCACGTCAGTATTTCCGTACCAAGGAGCGAGCAGACGAGACCCCTCTGGAATACCTCCATCGTTTTAATGCCGCAGGAATGAGGGCCAACATACCAAGCCGCCCGAGAACACGTGGAACATCTCATCAGCACGTTGGACGACCGCAAAATGGCAGACCAGCTCGCGCTGCTGCGACTTAAAAATACTACGGAGCTGGAGCTAAGGCTACGGACTTACCAAAGGGCGAAGAAGCGAGACCCCAAGGCATCAGTTGGAACGGGCAGGTATAGGTCACCTTTTAAACCGGATCATGGAAGCCGGCCGCAATCCACCAGGATGGTCCGAGCCGTCCACATGGTGGCCCGAGAGTCGGATGCGACCTGTTCGGAAGAGGAGTACCAACGGTCTGGGGGCGATGCGAAGAGGAGCAATACCAGTATCTGTTCTCGGCGGAAGCCAGTCAGCGGTCCAGGCCACCATCTGGGTTAGGCCAGCAGAAGCGTTTTCCGGCTTGAACTGACCAGGATTATCCCAGACGGAAGTGCATCCACTGTGGGTCATCAAGCATGACGACAGAAGCTGCTGAAAGCGGCTGGCCTGCAAGCAGTGAAAAAGAAAAGGACATCCAGCTTAACACCGTCCTTACCCCTGCAAGACTTGGGGAGAAGTGGCTGAGCTCCGCGCCATCGAGGAGTTTACAACCAGATAAAGAAGTGGTATCCCGACCAAGCACGCTGGGATGTTGCCACCAGTGGTGGAAAAGATGTTAAACTAGATCGCTCGCCAGGTTGGAATCTGGTTCGAGCCGAGTGGTCTAGTTTTAGTATCTATGTATATGTCGGTAAGGAGAATAATCGAGAAGCAAAGCAAAGCGTACCCGACAATTCATGTATGTTTGACGATTACGTCACCCGGTCCCCGGGCAACAGGGCTGGCCCGTTCCAGGTGAGCTGTATACGAACGGACAAATATTCGCGGTCTGAAGTGGTTATGTAGTTGAATCTATTACCCGGAGAATCACGGTGTTATTGAAAAAACCATTCGACGGATAAGTGGTTCAAGCAAGCCAAGGCCGATGGTAAGATTAATATTCAGAAGCCTACTATGCTTTTTGACTCTGGCGCAGAAGTGTCCATCGTTGACACCACTTTGCTCATAAGGTTGGATGTGAAATAGATGAGACAAAGCGATAAGAGTGTGTCGGTATTGGAGAAAGCTCATACATGACCCAAGGAAGAACAAGAGTTAAGATTACGTTGGCTGGGTCGTTGGTGTACTACGTTACTGCCCGGTTAGGTAGGCTAACAGGGCAGGATGCAATTCTGGGAATGGATTATATTGTCCCAGTCGGCATACGACTGGACTTATCTCATGGTACTTTGACGTTACCTGACGAGGTGCAGATCCAGCTAGCTGACCGGCGGCCTCTATACGGTGTCCATGTCCAGTTCCTCAAGTTAGGCCAGTTTGTAACGGAGCCAATGGGAAGGATGGTGGAAGTAACTGTGCGGCCACACGACAGCTATGGCTGACTAGAGGCGAGTGTTGGGTGCTCTCATTTGTTAAAGGGGAAGGTCAACTCAATTGCATAAGCGTGATCAACATCTCAGAGCAGCCCCTCACCTTGGTTGATGATATCATCATTGGAATGTGTCTGGCCGAGGATAAAGTGCCCCGTCGGCCAGGTTATGTCACTATTGGCTCAAGACGCTATATCGAGTGGCAAAACCTGGCCTACCAGGCAACTTCACATTTGGTCAATGAGGAAGATCAGGCTCCAATGGTGGCCAAACCCGAGTACCGGACACCTTCTAGAATATTGATGCGGAGCCGGTCATCGCCGAATCAGCTTGAGCGTGCCGACCGAGATCCCGCCCCAGTCGCCGGACAAGTTTGCCCACACCGTCTAAGACGGGTGAACAGCTGAATCAGAAGAGGAGGCGAGTCGGAGTCACATGTGCAGCCACCTCAGATGCTGGCCTGCCCGGTGAGCAGGATGATGCTGAATCGACTAATCCTGACACGGATTCGGAATTAGCCGAGGGTGGCCGGGATGGAAAGTCTCCTGGCCTGGATTCGGAAAAACCAAAAACAACCAGGATAAGAAACCACCTGACCTGGATTCTGAATTACCAAAGCCTACCAGGATATGAAACTACCTGTCTTGAATTCAGAATAAACCAAGCCGACATGAATGGGAAACCACCTGATTTGGATTCGGAATTAGCCGAAGCCGACCAGGTCTGCATTCACGAAGGGGGTGACATATACGTCGAAGGCGTGGAAGATCAGATGGCAGTGCTCGCTGAGGCAACTCCCCGCCCAGAAGCAGTTTCTATGGTCGATCTACAGGTTGGAGACCCAGACGTGAACATTCCAGTGGGGATCAGCAGGCTATAGGATATCATATGGAAAAGGAGACATCTTCTGATCGGCCCAGGTAATGCACTACCTCCAGCCGCCCATGGGGCGGTATGCCACATCGATGTGGGTAACGTCAAGCCGGTAGCGGAAAGGTGCCGGAGGATCGACCCCTCTCGATTAGTGTGGTGAAAAGTTTCTGGGGAGAACCTAAGGTGACCTATTTGGTTCACCAGGTGTCAATTGCTGGACTGGAAGACAATCCACAAGATCTGAAGTCTTTGAGTAATCTGCCTTTCCCGCGGTCATTGAAGGCCATGCAATCTTTTTTCGGCTGCTTAAACTATTACAGTCGTTTTATTGAGGACTTCGCGGTCTATGCTGCTGTGTTGTACGAGTAACGGGAGGTGGATTACTACAAGCTGAGAGAACAGAATCTGTAAGGAGAAATGCTGACCGGGTCAGCTATATCAACCAATGAGAAGCTGGCCTTGTAAACTATATCATCCAATGAGAAGCCTCGTCAATTATTCCGGCCAATGAAAAGCTGGCCACGTCTGACCAAGCAGACCGCCGGCTTCATTACTCCAACACGGCCCGGCCTGACGATCACATGACCAGGGCGATGGTGGCCTTCGGCATGCTGAAAGCAAAGATGGCGACCACACCGGTTCTTGGACACTTTGATGTGGATAAGGTGCCGGTGGTCATCATCTATGCTAATAACTGGGCTATCTCGGCTTCCCTAGTGCAGGACCATGATGGAATGTATTGTCCTGTGACATTTACCAGTCGGACACTGAAGAATAACGAAGTGAACAATGGTCTGGTGGATAAAGAAATTTTGGCGTTGCAACGGATTCGGGATGTATGTTGTACGATGATGGTATCCCGCCCTATTAGGGTGTTATCGAGACGGTCAACCCTGTCGTGGCTTCTTACAGCAGACGGAATTGATGATCAGCTGGGTAGATGGGCCGCACCGTTGTACCAGTGGTCTCTAGAAGTGATCAAGTGCACTAAAGGTGAAGACGAGATATTGGGCACATTAGCGGCCAGCATCACGCCAAGGGCAGAAGTGGAAGAAGCACTGATAGCGATGAAAACAGCCACGACAATCCACACACTCCCGCCACCGACAGTTGGTCCAGCGGAAGAGCTAATGGTTCTGAGCTTCGACGGGTCAGCGAGCGTCAAGAAGGGCGCCTACAGTGCCATCTTGTGGAAGCTGCTCAAGTGGAAAGTGGTCACCGCTGGCTCTGATTTCATGCATAGCATAACTGTGAACGAGGCGGAATACCGAGGATTATTGTTTTGCCTAGATTGGCTGGCCGGCCAGACGCAGGGCGGATTATTATATTATATGCGGTGACTTCAACGTAGTGATCCGACAAATCACTGGAGAGATAGACTGCAAGGCTCCCCGACTAAGGCGGTTGAATGACCGGGTCATGTCAGCCCTGAGAAAATAGCCAGAGCATGAAGTGCTACATGTTTAAAGAGAATGGAACAATAGCGCAGACCATCTGACTACGTTGGTCATGCGAGATCAGGTCGGCCTCACAGTTTCTTTATGTAGGCGAACGGGCGGAAACTAACAGGTTGCCGGAAATAATCGGACTGGCTAAGTGCGAAATCCACCAACCCAAATTCAACCAGTTGGGAGAAGGAGGGTTTGGTGATCAAGCTTGTGAAACAACACTCAGACCTGGGTGAGCCAGGAGTCGCCCTTAACAACAGGAGGTCCCTCTAGAGGAACCTTTTAGCTGATCTGGCATTAACCAGTCCGAGTTATTAGCCGATACGGAAGGAAGGATTGGAAAACGAAGGGTGGAATAAGAGATAAAGAAGCATTGATGGACATATTAAATTTGGTAACAGAAGGAAAAATGATTAATTTGAGCCAGGTTGCACTTCACTGTGGACAGTTATACTTGGCGCGGAACCGAAACCCAGGATGATCGGAGGGCTGGTTTCGGTATTGATTGCACCAATGATCCTGCCGGTCGATATCTTCCAAAGACTCAGAAAGGGAGGTAGTCCGGTCCGGGGCAGTGTACACAAACGGAATCACGCCTCTGTAGCCCAACTGCGCCGATTATTCGGGCGACCAAATAAGTTCTGAGGGGTAGATCGTTTCGCCGATCGTCCGCCGAAATGAACAAAAATTGGGTGGACTCCCAAATGGACTGGTCGTGGGCAGCAACGAACCTCCGGTACTTCGCTCGGAAGCTGGCGAATCACTGGTTTAGCGAAACCTCCATATCCGGCATCTCAGTGGCCAAAATTTATCAAGGCTTGGTCTCCATTAGCTAGTTAGCCGCACCTGATTTCACCAGGCCGGGGCACCAAGATGACAGTGGCGGTGACGTTAAAGAGGGAGGGAATATCCAGAAGGTGGGACCGGATAAGGGGTGAGCGAGTCTGGAACTGGATACATTGGCAAGACTAGAGTTTACCAGCTGCTCGACCGTCCAAGGTTGAATATTTGGCCGATCCGCCTCACTGATCAAATGGCTACCAGGTAACCACAGGAGCAGGGGCCTTGGAAGAGGCGGTGTAAGGGCGGAAGGGCTCCGCCGGATCTTGTGCCCAGATCGAATGGATCGAGAACGGATTCCTGATGGGGCTCGTAGCCGAGTTTGGGATTGAGCCTTGGAGGGGGGTTTCTTTGAGTTCTTCTAGGTTGAGGGGCAACCACTGATCTGGGATGACGTCCTCAATCTCCTCCAGTCAGCTCCAAACGGAGGAAGAGGGGGAGTCTTCTTTTCTGCATCAGTTTTATTTGGCCGATTCGCTCAGTGATCTGGACCTCTAATCGGACAGCGATTCGGATCCGCCCCCAATGAAGACAGCTGCAGTACCACAATTCACTCTTCCTGCGCTGTCTGGCTCAAAATCTGACTCACCATCCGGCTCAAAAGCTGGCTCGCCATCCGGTTCGGAAGCCGGTTCAGATCCGCCCTCCAGTGAATTTGAATACGATGATGACAAAGACGAGGGCTGTGTCAACTAGCAAGTGTGTGCCGCATTGTCCCGCTCTCGCGCGGACACCAGACGACGCCTCTTAAATTCCAGTGACCGAGCTGACTCTTATCCGACTCCTGATCAGATCATTGATTTGCAGACCCCACCACCGGCTGGCTTTGGCTCCGGGGAGTACGAACCTACTCATCCGTCTCTGCTCTTCTGCGCTAGCCTTCCCTTGACTCTCAAGGACACTTTTGATTCCAAAATAGTTAACAGTTCCCCCAAATCCATGAAAAAGACCGAGACGGAAGACGAAGAAGAGGAAGAGGAGAAGACGGATCGGAACTAGCCGCACGCTTAACCGGTTTCCGTCCTGCCAGGCCAGATGACAGATACGTTTGTGGCGAAGAGACATTCCATCGGTCCACCATATTCAAGACGTCGAAAATGGTTTATCGCACACGCGAAGGAGCCTGCACGACGGGGGCAGTCTGAATCCTGGTTTCTTTGAGCTGATCCTGCAGTTCACATAGAAGAGACCTGAACCGATCCTCCTTATCCAGCAAGGTGGCGTAGGCATGGTCGACCTGGGCCATCTCGTCACAAGAATCATGGTATTATGCTCGAAACTGGCAAAGCTCCGCCCGCAGCCTCTGCTATTTGGAGGAGGCCTCCTGCCGGTGCTGCTCAAGAGAAGAAATGTTGAGGGCTTGAGCATGGGATTCTTGCAGGTTGTCCCGGTCATCCCACATGATGTCTAGTTCCTTAGACTTTTGGCGGTACCGGTTACGAAGATGTAACAGCTCCTGGGATTCCTGTGAGGATTCGACGGATCGTTCTTTCAGCTGTTCCAGTTGTTGGACCGCAAAACAACACGGCCACGCAGACTGTAAGCAATGAAACAACGGTATAGAAGTTGGCGAATCACTTAAGCTGAAGTTTCGAGCGCTGGACTAACTCTTGGTTAGCGACCCGAAGAGGCTCAACGACGTGCTAGCATATGAAGGCGGTCCCGCTACCTTGTCAGACTGACGACCCGGTCCTCGAAATGGGTCACCTGACGTCGAAGATCACGCGGTTCCAAAGATGATTTTCGGGCGGTAGCCTCGTCGGCTCGGCGGTTGGCCGAAGCGAGAAATTGGACCAAGTCCGCCTGGATATGCTCCAGGCTATCTTCTTGGGCAGTCTGTACCTCTACTCGTTTTTCTAGTTATGCCACTTCGGAGGAGGGATCAGATGGTGCAGTGGCCTTATGCAGTGAATCCGTGCGCTGGCCTACAAAGGCCCGAAGTCCGGCTACTTCATCCGTGGCCTCCTGGCGGCTACGCCTTAGCTCGGAAATTCGAGGTCCAGTGCGATCCAGTATCGTACTGAGAAGTGTACAGCGAGGCGCTAGAATTTCGGGGTCGGCCTGGATCGAAGATCGGCTTGAAGGGAGGAAAGAGTACCCGTCATCTTTTCCCTGTCATCGCAGACCTGACCGTAAATGCGGAGTGCCGTATCCGTATCAGCCGGATACAACACCAGTTTGGGGATACGTGAAGAAACCGGCGCCCCCGCGAGTTCTACCCCGCTGGATGGCGAGTCATCGCTAGCCAGGTGAGTCGACAGATGTTATCCTCATCGACTTGCCGAACAGGGATATATCGAGATATGGTCAGAAACGGGCAGATGAGGCATCATGCCAGCTTGAAAACCAGCTCCGTGAAGGCCGTCAGAAACGTTAAGCAGAGGCTTTATCGAATCGGGGCATTGGTGGAAGGGATTAAAAGAATTCGTGTCCCAACCCTCGTGCGGCTCCGACAAGACTCAGGGGCAGCTTTGGTGAAGCGACTTCGGAATTAATTAACGGACGGGTGTGAAATACACCTAGCCGAGGCTGCCTTCTGATCGGAGGAAATTGCTTGTCAAGAGTGCGGACGCAGGATGACAGCTGCCCGAGGTATTATAATCCACCCTGGGAAACAGATTCTGATACAAAAATCAAATCTTAGAAGAGATCTAATAATAAGAGTATTATTAGATCAGCTTACATTACATGTTACTATGATTGGTCTAGATCTAATTATAGTAGTTAGCTCTAAACCACTCATAAATATATTCACTCTTAAACTTACCGTCTTGCAGCCACGTGTCTTAGTTATATATTAAAACATATATAACTAATTTAATTAATTAAATAGTCCAACTCTAAGTAATTTTAATTAAACTATTGAGGAACAAATTACATTTGATCCGAACCAATTGCTCGCTTCCTCACTTGCAGTTTAACAGTGTAAGCCTGTAACAGCTAGCCTGTTACACCTGGTAGCACTTTGTGGTCTGTCTTAACGACCACTGTTCGTTCCGTTCCGCTGGTTAACTAGCAAAAAGAAGATTAAGCCGCCCGACCGTCCTGACGACGGTCAGAGATCGTGAACGCGAGCGACAGCTCGCGCAAGACTTAGTGAGGGAGGCTTCCCTTCACTTTCCACAACGTAATGTTGATGCCGTGGTGGAGATGATGCGGACCATGGGGACCGACATCATCACCATCCTCCATGGTAAAACCTCGGAAGAAGCATTGAAAATGGTAAACCGTTTCAAAAGAGACATAGACCCCCATGTGCGTTCCGCGACAATAATGTCGCGGTTGCCACCAACAACGCCCACAGTGAGCGTTGATGTAGTAGAGGCGCGGATCCCGCCCTTTACTGGCGAAGGGGGTGAACCCCTTCGTAGATGGTTCGCAGAGGTGGAAGATGCTATCTCTGCGCAAAACATTTTGGACCCGCGTAGCTTATTTTGCCACCACATGCCTGGGTGGTCGCGCCCGGCATGGGCAATGAGCCGCAGATCCACTAATAAATCTGCGTTCCTGACTTATCAGGAATTAAAAGCTGAGCTAAAGCTCAACTTCGAAGCTCCAGGAATGGAACTCAGTTTCCGGAAAGCGTTCATGGAACTCCGGCAAGGTAAGCTTAGCCTTCAAGCTTACGCTCAGAAGATACAATATCCGTTATCAAATATTGTGTTTGAGCTGGTGCCCCTTGCCATGCCGGTTACCGGCTACATAAAGGGACTGAATGACGGTCCCATCAAGCAGAGTAATTACCGCAATTCGACAAGCCCCTGAGGGATGCTATAGACCAAATCTTTCGAGAAGAATTTAGCATGCGTTCAGCGTCGATGTATGCTGGATTTAGTCGATGGGCTCAGCAGCCTTTCGACTTTAACATGCTGCACCGGCGGCATTTTAATAACAATTTCTCGAACAGAAGAAGTTCACACTTCGTCCCACGACACCAAACCCCGCGCACGAGCACGGGCGGAGAAGGTCCAGAACCGATGGACCTATCGGTTTCAGTTGCCCCGACCCCGAGGCAGCCGAAAAACAAGAAACTCCTTCGCTGCAATAGATGCGCGAAGACGGGCCATTGTGCCCACGAGTGTATGGCGCCACGGCCGGCGCCACGCAGTCAGCGGACTGGACAGTCCGCTGGTCGGCGGCATCAACAGGGGCAACCCTCTGTTGATGCAAAAAATGGCAACAACCAGTAGGGGTGGGGAGCCCTACTGGACAGGTTATCTCACATGCCGATATCGGGCATGTGAGGATAATAGCCACAGACGGCACTATGTCCTGTCAAAAGGTGCAGGATGAAGGAAACCTCTCATCAGCCGCATGGAAACGATGTCACCATGCGCGCTCTGTTTGACACAGGAGCGTCAAACAAATTCGTTAGAACTGAGGTTCTAACGTCGTTGGATTTCGTGGCGATCGACACTCTACGAAGTATGTTGTCAGTCCGGTTAGCAACAGGTGCAACCGTGACTATACCAAAGCGTGTGATTCGCACAAGCTTCGAATTGGACGAAATGTCGTTCGAGGACGATTAAATCGTCCTCGATCTTGACGACAAGTTCGATATTATCTTGGGAATCCCTTGGATGTCCAGGCACAATCCAACGATCGACTGGGTAAACTTGTCGATCGACTGCAGCGGACCCACAGGATCTGATCACCCTGTGAGTAATCTGGCTATAACTAAGGATACAACCGCAGAGTCAGACAGTCTGGTGGATAGCGATGGCACCACCAGGTCTGACCAGACACTATCAGCGGAAGAAACATCTGCTGATAAGAGTGCAGTGGGACTTGCACACGCAACGTAAGAGTCGTTGCGTGTTGGTAACGTGTGCAACACGGGTGACAAACACCCCCATGTTGAATTAACCACGACCTACGACGGTCGTGGTGCGGAGAATTTATCCACGGCGGGAAACACCCACCGTGAAAACAAAGATACCGACAGGGATGTAAGTGATTCCCGTGTAGGAAGACGAAGAACCCACGACTGAGAGCAGTCGTGAGTGTGAAACCCCATGGTTGACAGTGGTCACAATGTTGACGATGCCTTGCGCACGGGTGATAACAATCATCGTGCCACAGAACAGGCAATAGACCAGACGAGGGCGTCCGATCATGTGGTTGAGTCCGTCGAGACGATAAACATCTTAACGCAGACAGAGACTGGATTAGCTACCCAGTCTCTATCACTCGACACTCCCGAACAAAGGTTCGGAGGTGATGGCTCTTCCAGCCTTGAGCTGGAAGAAGTTCGTGAAGAACTTGCACGATGATCAAATCGATCAGATCTGTGTCATCGGTGCAACAGTCGATGTTGTGGATATTCGTGAACGAATATCTACACTGCAGGCAGAAGACATTGGGAACGAGACCGTTCCCAATGAACAAACCAAAGTTCAGCAATTCGAAGCGCAGAGCTGGGAGTCGCTTAAAACGACTTCCCTATACTACAAGGTACTTCGGAATACGCTAACGTATACCCAGAAGAAGTACATTGCAAGCTCCCTAACGATAAGGGAACGAAGCACGAGATTGATCTTGTACCTGGCACGAAGTACTGTGTCACGCGACAATGACCATTACCGCGTGACCAGGTCAAGGCGATCGACGACTTCTTTAAAACTCGTCGTAAGGCGGGACATGTTCTGCAGTCTACCTCACCGCACTCCAGTTCCACCTTTTGTGGAAGGAAATCCACTGGTGGGTGGAGAATCGTTCATGCTTTTAACAAGCTGAACGCAGCCACGGTACCGGCGCAGACGCCGATACCGCAAAAATATGTCATCATTGATGGCATGAGCGGCAGCACCGTCTTTAATTCTCTCTATTTAAGGGATGGTATCTACCAAATCCTTATGCGTGAGAAGGATATATCTCTCTCACGGCAGTAAGCACTTCAAGCGGTATGCTTTGGGGTGGCTTGTGATGCTACAGAGGCTTCGAAATACCCCTGCTACATTCAATAGATGCGTCACGCATCTATTGCGCCCGGTGCGATAATTTGCACCGAGTTTGACGACGTATTCATCGACCGCGAGACTGAACACGGTAAAAGCGATGTAGAGGTTCATAAAGAGCATCTTCGTCAGGTGTTAGAGCCGGTGCGTAAGCACCAGCTTTAAGCCAATAAAGAAGTGTACCTTCGGTGCACCTGAAATAGCCGTTCTTGGCTACTTTGTGGGCAAGAACGGGGTGCTCTCTGATCCAGAGAAGATCAGGGTGATTGTTGAATGGCCTAAGCCAGACAATGTCAAGGAACTTCGAAAGGTCCTTGGGTTGGCAACCTATTTGCACAAGTATTCGTGCAATTATGCTGGCCTTATTCGACCTCTTTCTCAGTTACTGAAGAAAGATGTTGAATGGCACTGGGATACCCAGTGCCAAGACGCTTTTGGTGCAGTCAAGCTCCGCTTGGCTGAAGCGTCTGTCTTGGCTATAGCCGATATCGAGCGACCATTTCGCGATTTCGCAATCTGCTGTGCCTTGATGCAGCGCGATTACGATGATCGTGATCGCGTAATCTTCTACCAATCGCGTCAGTTGCGCCCAGCCGAGCGCAACTATCCAGTGCATGACAACGAACTCCAAGCCATAAAGTATGTACTGGCAAAATTTCGGATCTATCTCTTAGGAGATAGACCGTTTGTGGTTTACACGGACCATGCGTCGTTACACACGACTGTGAATTCACCACACATTTCCCAAAGAATGGCACGATGGCTGTTATTCTTTGCCGAGTACAAGTTTACGGTTGAATACAAACCCGGAAAGTTGAACGTGATAGCGGATTCGCTATCACGACGCCCTGATTACGAGACGAAACCGTCTGTAACGGAGGCAACCAGTGCAAACGCAATACGTTGCACTGCTCTGTCGTCGTCACTCGTACGACAGGTACGTCAAGCGTACGAAACAGACGAGGAAACTCGTCTGCTGATTGATTACTTAAGTAATCAATCGGATCGTAAGAGTGTTGAAAGACTATTTTAATGGACTTTATTTTCGGTCTTCCGCCGATCAGAGTCGGAAGACTGGATCAGTGGTCTTTGTAGACCGTTTCAGCAAGATAGTTCATCTTGCTGCAGTGTCAGCGCATGTCACTGCCGCGCAGACAGCGCGGATATTCGTAGACACGGTATTCCGTTTACACGGAATGCCGGAGAACATAGTCTCGGATCGAGATCCGACATTTACAGGACGTTTCTGGCAAGAAACGTTCTCTTTGTTGGGCACGCAGTTGAAAATGTCAACTGCGGACCATCCGGAAACGGATGGGCAAACTGAACGCGTTAACCGCGTTCTCGGAGACATGCTGCGTTCATACGCGCATGCCTTCAAACAGTGGAGTGACTTCTTGCCACTCACTGAGTTTGCGATTAACAACTCGGTGCATGCTTCCACAAAGCATACACCATTCTACGTGAAAGCAATGAGACATCCACGAACCCCAGCTTTACTCGGCGGTACGCCAAATCTAAAGTGGGGAGGGACCCGCTCAAATTCTGACGTTGCGCAAGTTGCGGTTGCAACTTGCGAAGAGACCAATGAGTCTTCTACTGTTGACACAGGAGAAGCTCAAGCATCTTCAGTTGATACTGAAGCTGCCTATGAAGAATATGTGTTGCGGCAATGGCTGCAGACAAAGAAGACAGTCTACTACTGCTAAAAAAGCAGTAGATGAAATCGATTACAGCTTGACGCTGTAATACGTTACGTGAGGGATGCACTTGGTTCTGCTTTTGACAAGCCGGAGCAAAATGCAGATAAAAACGGAAGGAAAAACTCAAATTCCTTTCGAAAGGTGGATTAGTTATATTATCAACAACTTATTTGCCTATACATGCAATTAGCAACTTCCCTACACGAAAGTTGGTCCCTAAATTTAATGGAACCTTTAAGGTCAAAAATGTCAAGGGGAATGTCTATACATTAGACATTTCCGCTTTTATGCGCTTTCACCCAACGTTCTACGTTGGGAGGCTCAAGCCTTATCTCTCGTCTCCGACTTTTGACGAGACGCACCCCCACGGCGAATGCCGTTCTTCTTCAAGTCTCCCAAAAAAGAGACTAGTAATCGGTTTCCAACCGATTGTGGGAAGTCTGGAGAGTCTGAACCTCCGACCTAAAGCGGTCAATCTCGACCAGCAGAAGATCATTCTTCTACTGAAGGGCAACGTGAGTGCCCAAAATGTCGTGAATCTCTTCACGAAGGGAACGATATGTCTTCACAGAGTGAGGCATACCGCCGCTCAACCCAGAGCAAGCCCTATCGTGCTTGCGGAGCTGTGAACCATGCCCCGCAACAACTACGGCGAGGGAACTACCAGCCCCTACCGCCCCTGATTGATAATCAGGGGAATAAGCGCAATATTCTCGAGCGTTTAATTGCGAAGCGCTCGGTTCCCTATAACAAACCAGCGTACCAAGTACTCGGTACGCTGCGTATTAGCAGTTTCAGCAGCGCCCTTAAGAGCGCCGCCGCATGTCACGACCATTCAGTTCTTCTGGTCGTTAATGGTTGTAAACAAAATATTGTTATGACCAACAAGTTTCACCATTCGATTGGCCAATATTAAATTATATTATTGGCCAACCACCTGGAGTGGGGGGTGATGAAATGGGGTACCATTACATAAGTGATATTTAAGTTGAAATATCTTTAATTTCAGTCTTGTTGTCTGAAATTTGAATATAGGATTATAAGTTATTATAATCCACCCTGGGAAACAGATACTGATACAAAAATCAAATCTAAGAAGAGATCTAAAAATAAGAGTATTATTAGATCAGTTTACATTACATGTTACTATGATTAGTCTAGATCTAATTATAGTAGTTAGCTCTAAACCACTCATAAATGTATTCACTCTTAAACTTACCGTCTTGCAGCCACGAGTCTTTGTTATATATTAATGCATATATAACTAATTTAATTAATTAAATAGTCCAACTCTAAGTTTAATCTTAATTAAACTATTTAGGCAGTGGTCATTCTGCCGCTGATGATAAAGATAAAATTTCGGAGAAAAAGATTTCGCAGTGAAGATCAATTTTATTTTGGAACAAATTACATTTGTTTCTAACCAATTGCACGCTTCCTCACTTGTAATTTAAAATGTGTAAGCCTGTAACAGCTAGCCTGTTACAAAGGTGACCCGGAGGCTCGGAACCAGGTCAGCCAGAAATTGGCCGGCCGGACCAGGTGGGGCTGGATGGCCATCGATGGTAGTTATAGGTGGTCAAGGGGCGGATTGGCCAAGAGATGGCCGTATAAAGGGCCCTGAGGAAGACTATGCCCCTGTAGAAGCCGGATGGGACGCCGAAGGTGGGTTCGTGGCCGCTAAAGGGGAATCAGAGTCGGCGGCCAGGTCTTGTTCAGGTCGAGGGGGGCGGCAATCTGGCTATTTGGTGTACGGTACACAAAAGCTATCCAGGTTGAGCTGGCCGCGCTATTTAAGGTAAGGCACATAACTATCCAGCCAGGATATTTTGGGTAGGTTACACAAACGGTTATATTGATTCTAGAGATTAAAATCAGTATACGTTTCGCTTTCTAAGACGCAAGTCATCATTGGTTCACAGCAGAGGGCTAACAACGTCCCCTCTAGCTGCTAATGGTTTACCCGGGAAGGTTTTAAAAGAGCCCACCGGATGTCTCCTGACATGCAGCCGTCGCGAGACTTATACACAACGCAAGTCGCCCGTGTTTTGAACACGTTTTATCTCTATTGGAAAGTGTGGTAAAGTCTGGCTTACTGTGGAAGATTGTGGAGTATCATTTGGATTCCCTATTTACACATAAAATTGAATTTACCCCTTTACTATCTTTGGTTCAGCTGGTCGATCGATTATTCTCGGTCCAGCCTTTGCGGTATACAAATTTCTAGTATAGCGTTAATCCTGCTTCCCGGTGAAGAATCCCGCCCAGGAGCTACCCCTAGTCCTTACCCTCGTCTCTATTCGACGGACTTTTAACTTTTCGCCCTAGGGTCTATTAAGAGAGCGCAACTGCCAGTGCTGACGGGTACACAAGGTGAGCTTTACAAACATGGATCATCCAAGTCGTCACGACCAAGGTGATGGGAGTGACCGATCCAGCCAGCTGGATGCTGGGTCGGACCAAGACCTGGATTGAGGGAGTACCCCCTCCGAAAGTCAGTCATCTGGGCCCCCCGTGGGTGTTCGCATCTCAGAAGGAATTTCTGAGAGCGATTACACCACAATTGCTTGTTATTAATATACCTTCTAAACCTTCTTGATTCCACTCGATATCTTCGTTTACTAGCTTGTTTAAAGCCGGTGAATTCGAACCTTATTGAGGTGTATGTTCCACATCCGACACCATTCGATATGTGGGGTAATTGAATTATGCAACCCACGATTAAGATAATTTATGATGGAAGTTTCCCACTGATGTTCTGCTAGTAGCTGTGAAACAATTGGATCTATATATTTTGATATGCGCTCAGGGTCCAAACCATAGATGTCTTCAAAATTACCCCTTCGATGTGCCTCATATCCACACTTTTGTAGCAGCTCCTCAATACTGTCTACTGATTCTTCCAGTGTACCAAATGTGACAATATCGGTATCAATATGAAATCCAATTATTTCTTCTTGTACCTTGCGAATTTCATAAAAAGAAAACCTTGATATGGCTCTCCAGGCCCTTGAGTATATGTCTCTGATACCTCGTCATTTTCGCACATGCCTCAGAAAATATATAGGTTCTATTGGGGTCATCTTGCGAAAACTATAATTGAAAACGTAATTTGGGCTGTCCATGCACTGTGACCGCCCCTTCTCCAAAATATTCTGCACGTCTTTTAGTCATTTCTTCTGTCCATACTTGTCGTCTCTAAGTACCAGGTCGCGGCACCAGCTGTCGTAGAGTAACTTAAAATTTTACAAATCTCCTCCAAAAACAAACGAATATTTTAAAAGTTTATTCCCAGGAACTTGAACTTAGAGACCGACAGTCCAGTTTTCACAAATCTACTCCAAAAACAAACGAATATTTTAAAAGTTTATTCCCAGGAACTTGAACTTAGAGACCGACAGTCCAGTTTTCACAAATCTACTCCAAAAACAAACGAATATTTTAAAAGTTTATTCCCAGGAACTTGAATATAGAGACCGACAGTGTAAGCCAATTGTACTCTTTAAAGTAAAGAAATGCTCAAAGTAGCCTTTCAACCAGTCCTTTCGGATATGCGACGTTGGCTTGTGTAGATGGCAAGTGTTTCTTAGTATTTGGTTGTATAAGTCGGTCTTGTGTACTGTGTTTGGCGTCCGTCGAGCAACTTGGTTACGAGTAGTCAACGCTTGCAAAAAGGGGAAAATTTTGTTATATTTAGAAGTAAGGCATAGAAGTACCTCTACCAGGTTACTCCATACCACTTATTTATTCCTACTTATCTATTCCTACTTATAGCTACTCCTTTTTAATTCTTTTTTCAACCAATCCGAAAATAGCCTTTCCATTGAGTGAAAATTTATCCACTCTATCACATACTTGAACTACTAGCCAAAAGATTTTACAAATTATGTCGAGCAACAACTTTGTCTGGAACACACGGGTACATGCATATCCCATTTACGAGCGACACTTACGCACAGGTGTGCGATCAAGAGAGACATACCAGAATCGTGACCATCCTGATGCTTTCACAGGTTCAGACTGTGCCTATGGTAGGCGACAAGCCCGCAGCTCAGATTGATTGGAAACGTGCTGGCAAGGGGAATTTGAAAGATGTCACTTCGGACTAAAAGATAAGCTCGAGTGTTGAGGACCATCAGCACACGGAGCTGATGGCTGATATCTACAATTCGCGAGCAATTTTACATGAAAATCAAGTGTTGGTGAATGAATTGGCGACGTTCTTCTTCGGAAGTTTGGAAAAGGAACTGCACCAGCCACCTTTGTGCTGCGAGGAAAATTCAACTGACGGATCAAGTGATATAGTTGGGGTCAACTGCTCGGACGAGTGTACCATTAGTTGGCGATGCGATAGCTGATAAATTTGACCACTTGTTTCGGATTTTGAGCATGGGCGGATTGTAAAGTATATCGGGGAAACGACGGGATCGACGATTTATTCTCGAAGAAGTGGTGGTCCTCCGTCCAGAATGTCAAGGGCGCACCCGCCTAAAATCATGTGTTAAATTTTTTTCGCTTCATGCGCTCAGACTTCCCGTTTGAGGCCGGGGTACCAGTCTCTGTTACTTGCCTTCGGACACCTGTTTGCTTTCAAAATATATCCACGTTTCGAAATTACCGCCGCCTGTACGTAAAACGTGTATACGGCAATTAAATTCGTTTTCGAACCAGCTTAAGAAATGTTCGAACATTTTGGCGGCTCGATCTTTCGTACGCGCCGCAAACACACGCACGTAGTTACTGTAGTGATCCAATCAGAACTTGTTTCCTCGCCGATCGCGTCGGGTTATTGGGCCTTTCAAATCGCTACATATCACCCCACCGACGCGATCTATCGACAAATCATTTCCAGATTCTTTCTTCGATTACTTTGTCTTGTGACCTTTTCCTTCCACGCAGGTCAGGCAGTTTGGACATGAGTAGTCCGTGATTTTGATGCCTGGCCTGGCGTTTCTGGCAACCTCTTGACTGCATCGTACACCAGATATCCAAGTCGGGCGTGAAAGTGGTACAGTGACCCCTCTTGTACCTCGCTTTCAACACCCTCTGCCACACATTCATGATCATATTCGATTTTTTATGAGTGTCTTTCAGGCCTATTCGCACACAACAAACACAGATCCATAGACTTCAACATTAAATAACACTTGATTTCGAAAAATTAGTTCCTGTTTTTGCCGTTATCTCGCAACGCACAGCCCTTTTTCCGTAACAACCCAACGATATCAGGTTTTTCGCTAATTTTGGTGCGAAAAAGACTTCTGTCAAATTTTCGTGGATATACCTGAATTCACATATCCCACTAGCGTAACTTGTCCAACTTTCGTAACTCCCAACATCCCAGCGTCCGGGAGTGTGAAAGCATCATCAGTACCACAATCTCTTACATTTTCGAGGTGCTCCTCGTCCGAAATGAGGTGGCGGCTGACACCGCTATCCACAATCCATAGATCACTCTCGCACTTCGCCTGTTCTGCACTTATTTTCCGTTTCATTTATCGTTACCAATACAAAACGCTGCTCCGAAACCTTATGATTTTGCCGATTTTGTCTATCGCACCTTCTCGGGCCTTTCTTGGAGTCTTGTTGCGGGCGATTTTGACGTATGTGTCCCTCGGTTCCACAGCCGTAACATACCCGTTTACTATCATGCAATTTCGAAGTATGTGTCCCTCCGTTCCACAGCCGTAACACACCCGTTTACTACCATGTAGAATTCACGGAAAGCTTTCCAATTCCAGACTTTTAAACTTGTGCGCATCGTCACCAAACTCTTGCACCCAGGAAACTAGCTCTTGTGCGTGCTTCAGGTAATCCTGCCGCTGTGAGTTGTAGCGTACCCTGGACGCAATTTTCAGCCTTGGTACTGCGAATTTCACAATGTTTTCGACAAGTAGACGCTCGCTGGATTCACTTAACCAGGGAAGCTCAACCAAGTATAGGAAATGCTTTGTCCAGGCTCTCCTGGTATCGGTACGCCTGGAAAGGGGACACAAGAAAATGAGACCTCTAAATGTTCACCCAATGCCATGTATAGCGCTCAATCCGTGACCTTCGTAGCCCCCGCCACACGCTGCGACTGTGTGATACCTGTGTATATCAAATTATCCACGAATCCGTCGCTCGACAGCCAGAATTCGTTATCAGATTCTGTTTGACCAGTTACCCAAACAAAATCCTTGATGAATTTTAGAAAATGACAAATTTATTTTCAAAGCAGTACAGTGACATTCAGGTGCCATAGATCGGACCAAGTAAAGGTCTCTGGATACACGAGTCGTGTCGTACTCATCACGGTATTCCCCTGCACTTCACACTTCATAAGCATAAACGTTTGCGATTCGATTGCGTAAGAGTTTAATTAGAGAAATCAGTAATAACTGTTTCGAGCTCACGAGAAATTTGCCATTCACAATCACATAGCCTGAGCCATAGATGTCAGGACCAGTCATTTAGACTGGACCGCAACGTTTATCTTTGACTATTCATTTTTCTTATTGCATATTGTATATGGGTTATACTAAAACTAAGTATAACATGTTTGCGCAAGTAGGATAGGCGATACCATTAGGTGTGGGTTACACCAACAAAACTAATGGTTAGGTACGGTTAAACAAAATTCAAGTCTTTAATTTTCCAACCAACGCCGCAAGTCCTTACAAGTGGTAGACCTCCCTTCGCGCCTTCGCTTCCCGCCTCCGCCTTTTCGCGGCGCCTTCCGCATCGCCGGTCTTTCGCGCTTCCTCGGTGCTTTCTTTGCGATCTCTCTTGCTTGCGGCTTTTGTTTCGGCTGGTGGTGTTGAAGCTTTGTTTGGCGCCTGATCCTGCTTCTCGTCGTTCGGTGTTTTTGCTTGCTGTTGCTTGAACTCGTGCTTCCGTTTTCTTCGTCGGGCGCCTGTTTGCCTGCTTGCGCGTGCGATCTTCTTGCTTGTGCGGTTCCTGTTTCGTTTCGCTGCTTCTTGTGGTGCTGGTATTGCTGCTTCTTTCAAGTTGCACGTGTTTTGCCGCTGCTGGTGCGTCCGATTGCGTTTGCGCTTACGTCGATCCTAGTGTCGTTCCGACTGTTCCTTTGCGCTGCACCACTGCCTTGCGCCTGATTTAGGACGCGTACGCCTCGTTTGGACTGCTAATTGGACGACGAAGTTCCGCGCGCCTGAGATTGCGTCTTCGTTGGAACTCTGCTCGTAGCGTGGGAATTTCCGCTCGCAGTTTTATCAAGTTAAAGCTCCATCCCTTTGAAAGCGCTGTCTGGCGGCTTTGAGTGTGTTGCCTTTACATCCACTGTAAACCTTAGAGTCTGCTCCGCAGATAGAGCCACTTAGTCAGTGTGAAGTGGGGTACGGCTTGAAGTTGCGAAGCAGTTAATTCATCTTGGATAAGGTTAAACCTTCGCGCATTAAGCCGTTAATAGGCAAAGTAAGCCGTGAAGTTCAATGAGCAAGAAGCGAAAAGCTGAAGAAAAGATTTCATTCGGTTGCAGCAACGCTTTCGTGTTTGACGGTGGGGAAAAGGCTGAAGAAGAGGCTAATAACCTCATCGCGTCGTTAAAGATGACCCGGCGCATCGCTAAAATCCTGTCAAAGGAAATTACAAAGGAGAAGGCCATTCTTCCTAAGCAAGGGACAACCTTATCGGAACCTCTACACCAAGTCGACGTTCTTCTGCAAGAAGTTGAGCGCACACTTCTTAAGGATTTTCGTTATAATTTACGTGACCTACATAAAGTAAAGTAATCACCTAAATTTTACTTTCCTTCTCGATCATGGCTCAACCGTCCAATGCCGAGCTTTTGCAGCAAATGATGCAGATGCTGCAAAGACAATAGGAGCTTATCAATACATTGGCTGCATCTCAGCGAGAAGGGGTGCTTAAAGTAGACGGACTTCGAATGCCGACTTACAGTGGACGAAATGAAGAATCGGCGCGACTTTTTTACATGCAAATCCACCAATACTTTAGCGCCCGCGGAACGAATTGGAAGAGTGAGAGCATGGCCCCGCAAATACTTGCTGTCCTGGGGAGCTTATTGCGGGGACCAGCGGCGCAATGGTTCTTGCTTCATCAAGAAGAAATCCACTCGGTGGACGAATTTTTCATCGCAATAGAGAACGAGTTTGTTCCTGCGGATCTACAACATAGTCTGAGAGATGATCTTCACCGGCTTAAGCAAACAAATTGCGCCGGTCTAGTGGACTATATCGCGAAATTTAGGCAAATTATTTCGCAAGTCACAGAAATGACCGAGTTCGATCAAATCATTTATTTTCAGCGGGGTCTACGGCAGAGAACTCAGGAAGAAGTCCGGTATCGACGTAGTACAACTTTGTCGGAAGCCATTACTGTTGCGCTTGATTTTGAACGCGCACATTCGGGTGGTTATAATAATCACGCCCCCGCACATCCTCGTCCCGGTCCACAGTATGGGGTCAGAGAATCTTCCCAGGATCCTGAGCCAATGGAAATCGACCATGCTCGGCCCTTTCAACGGCCATCCCCATCTCCGCATCAACATCGCCGCTCCAACCGACCTAAGTGCGCGTACTGCAAGAAACTCGGACATACAATCCAGCAGTGTTATAGGCGACGAAGCAGGCAGGCTGCTAACGACAACGATAACACTCCTGCTCTTCCAAAAGTAACTTTTTCGAGAATGAGTCTGACCATGAATCCGTGGAAGAAGAAACAGTCGCTGGCACATCACATGAAGTTATCACTACACTAAGTGAAGCGGATTTTGCACCCTTTACGGGTAAAGACTTAATCGTCAAGAGCGGTTCTCTTGACCATCGTGCTGTCAATATTATGCTCGATTCTGGAGCCACATGTAACGTGGTCAAGCCAGGTTTGTTGCAACGTATCCTTTCCGAAGTGACAATTCAAGTTACTCGTTTTGACGGCACGAACACCATCAAGAAAAAAGTGAATAAAGGCGTTGCCAATATATCCTTTGATGGGTATCATTTTTCGGACGTTCCTGTCATTGAGTGGCCAATGAACAATTCCCATGATGTAATTCTGGGCAAGCCTTGGTTTACTACACATGAGCCGATTATCAATTGGCGTACGCATCTCGTTTCATTCGATAGTGGTGAGCTTCCAAACGGCGACGTGATTGCTCCGGTCCTTATTTCCTCTGCCGAGTTTTCGAAAAAGTTAAAGACCGCCCATTACGAAGAAATTTTTCGAATTAAAATTTGTCAGGTCTCCGAATCGGAAGTTCCTTGCGAGCAAAAATTAAAGACGTTGCTCGATTCATTTACAGATGTCTTTCCGGACAAACTACCGAATTCGCTTCCTCCGCATCGTTCTGTGGAGTTTGAGATAAACATGCAACCGGGCGCTCGACCGAGTAATCGTCCGCCGTTTCGCCTCTCGCAAGTTGAACAAACAGCCTTACAGAAGTTCGTCGAGGAGAATCTTTCCCGGGGGTGGATTGAATTATCGGACTCACCCTGGATGTCGAACATATTTGGCATTCCCAAAAAGGACCCAACCACGGGAACTAGTTTGTCGCGCTCAGAATGGATCCGTTCCGGGAACTCCAATGTGCTGTTACGTTGGGTTATCGACTTCCGTTATGTCAACTCCCAGTCAGTTGTACCCAAAATTCCATAACCGCGAATCGATGAGTTATTCGATAAGATGCAGGGTATGAGCTTTTTCACAGTCATCGACTTGGCCCAAGGTTATCATCAAATCATCATCATCGTATTCACCCGGATAGCAAGAAGTACACCGCGTTTCGTACGTCTAACGAGACCTATCAATGGTGCGTTGCTCCAAAGGGCCTCGCGGGAATGCCTGGAATTTGGTCACGCTTAATGCGTGTTCTTTTCGGGAAATTCCCATTCGTGGTGGTCTATTTGGATGACATATGCGTGTTTTCTGTCACTTATGAGGAGCATTTGGAGCATTTAGCTCTCGTTTCTGCCGCCTTACGCACCGAAAAACTCTACGCACACATCGGGAAGTGCAAGTTTGCACGCAAGGAGGTCACCTTTTTGGGGCATACGGTTTCCGGCAAAGGGTTGGCTGTGGATACTACCAAGACAGAGGCAATCACGAAGTGGCCAACACCGCTCTCAGTCAAGGAGTTACAAAGTTTTCTAGGCCTTGCGAGCTATTATCGCCGCTTTATCCATCAGTTTGCCGACATAGTCCTCCCGTTAAGCCATCTGGTCAAGAAGGATACGCCATGGGTCTGGACCGCCTCACAAGAAGCTTCCTTCTTACGGCTGAAGGCTGCCCTCCAATCGGCACCTGTGCTGACCTTGCCCAACTTTTCTCGCCCGTTTGTTCTGACGACAGATGCGTCCGGGTCGTGTGTTGGGGGGGTGTTATCCCAATTTTTGGGTGGCCACGATCATCCCATAGCTTTTTATTCCAAAAAGCTGGGCGTGCATGAGCTTAACTGGCCTGCTCACGAAAAGGAGCTCTTTGCCATCAAAGCTGGGTTAGACAAATGGCGTCATTATCTTTACGGTCATCAATTTGAGATTTTTACCGACAATAGCGCCTGTTCTTGGCTGCTTCACCACCCTAAAGTATCTCCCAAGCTAGCTCGGTACTTAACCACGTTTTCTCAGTATACGTTTACGATACACCACATTAACGGGGCATTAAACGTCGTAGCTGATGCGCTCTCGCGCCGGCCTGATGATACATTGGCAACGACAATACGCTTTCACGAGTGTGATTCCAATTGTCAACAGCGGGGTTCGCGTTTACGTTGTTCTCCCTCGGTGCCACCTCTGCCCCGGGAGGGGTGTGAGGCCATGAAAGTTGCGGCCTTATTGGCAACGTCACATGTCGAGCTGTCACCAGACGTTTGTAAGATGTTTCAACAAGGTTATCAAAGAGATGCGGAATTCAAAGAGGCATGGTATCATCCGGAAACTAGTTCACTGTTCGTGAAAAACGAGGAGCTACTGTTTTTGCGTTCAGCAAATAAGCTCACGCGCCTTTGCGTTCCAAACGACAATCGCTTGAGAACTCAAGTCATATCGGAGTATCATGACTCACCCATAGCTGCTCATCCTGGCACTCGCAGAACATTCTTGCGTGTTGCGCAATGGTACTATTGGAAATCCTTGCACAAAGACATCAAAGAATATGTCAAAACGTGTGAAACCTGTGCACGTTGGAAGCATGACAACCAAAGAAAAACGGATTACTCATGCCAATTCCTATTCCCGATGCATGTTGGCAAGTAGTGTCCATGGACTTTATCACGGGGCTTCCTATTTCAAATGGATTCGATGCCATTTTAACGGTTGTCGACAATTTTTCAAAACGCACAAAGTATGCAGCGGTGCACGTCAAGGATGATGCTCAGAAAACGGCGAAAGTGTTTTTTTGACAGTGTAGTGCGTCACCATGGTCTTCCAGAAGTCATCATCAGCGACAGAGATAGCAAGTTTACCTCAACGTTTTGGAAATCTCTAATGACAACCATGGGTGTTCGGTTAAGTATGACCACCGCCCATCGAGCCCAAGCCGATGGACAAACGGAACGACAAAATTTAGTCGTCGAAGATGCTCTTAGATGCATGGTATCATATCATGGCACCGATTGGACAGAGCACCTGGGAAGTATCGAGTACGCCCATGCTACACTCGTTAGCGCATCAACAGGATACTCTCCCTTCGAAATTGATACGGGAAGGAAAGAACGGACACCATGGGAAAAATCGCTGGAGTAAAAAAATCCCCAAAAGGAGATTGACGTACAGGCTAAAGAGTTTGTGGAAGCTCGAGCAAAGATAATCGAGCAAGCTCGTAAGAATCTGCTTAAAGCCCAAGCTACGCAAAAGCACTACTATGACCAAAAACGCCGCCTTAACCAAGTCGAATTTAAGGTTGGAGATCTAGTAATGTTAGATACGCGTATAGTATCGTTGAAACACGCCGCCAAAGACATGGAAACAAAACGGGCAAAGTTTGCGGCAAGAAAGATTGGGCCATTCGAGATAACTAAGATGATAAATCCAAACGTGGCAAGACTCAAGTTACCACAAAGTATGAAAAAGATCAATCCAACATTTAACGTGGATGTGCTGTCAAAATATGAGCCAACGCCCGAGAGGTTTCGTAGTCGACCTATACCGAAAGCGTCCAAATTCGTGGATAACGACACCGCGGATAACCTTCAAGTTATCGAGCGCCTATTGAAGAGAAGTCAGTTTAATCGCCAACCACACTGGCTCGTCCAATGGCATGGAGAAACAGAAGAAGAAGCAAGTTGGGAGAAAGAGAAGAACATTCGCCATGTCTCCCACTGGAAGGATCTCGTCGCCGATTTCAAGCAGCGTCAACGAGAGATCAAATCGGGGAGGATGTCAGGATTAGTCATTTTATCTTTGACTTAAACACCATTCATTTTTCTTATTGCATATTGTATATGGGTTATACTAAAACTAAGTATAACATGTTTGCGCAAGTAGGATAGGCGATACCATTAGTTGTGGGTTACACCAGCAAAACTAATGGTTAGGAAAGGTTATAAAAAATTCAGTCTTTAATTTTCCAACCAACGCCGCAAGTCCTTACAATAGACCCCATCGGCAGAAGCAAAATTCATGCCCTTAAAATAGACGTAATTATTATAGTCCGAAATGATCCCAAACCGCGTTTGGAGTGCAGCTCCTGTTGAGATTTCGAAATTGGTTAAGTTCCATTTTAAAGCAATCGCCGCCTTTTCATTCGTACTTGATTGAGTATTACTCATTGTCGATCGCTGTCGCACTTTTTCGGGAAAAAAAGCGATGAAGTTTTGGCAAAATGGCATAAAGCACAACGAGCCCAAGTATGAAGATCTTGGCAAAGAAAGAGGTTATGAGAAATTTGCCATCTCGTTTGGGAATCTGGAAAGAAGACCAAAAATTGAGAGGAGACATGACTCGAATATACTCAGGCATTTCAGTATTACCAAGTTGCATCACTGTGGTATAGTACGTGGAAATTATGCGCACCACAGCAGGAGAGAGGCGAAGGAAGCTGAAGCGATAGTATTGATTCATTTCGAATAAGGCTATTACGATTGACGGGTCGATGCGCTCGCGCATCAACAAACTGAGAAGCCCCACCAGACCAAGATAGACGACAAGAACATCAGCATGCACCAAATCCGCGTGAATTTCGATTATTTCGCCGTTGTTAAGTTGTGCCGCATTCGACATTGCATATTCAAAAAGGGTCCAGAAAGAATTCATATACCACGTCACCATCACTAATACTCCACGTCCCACAAGAGTTGCAGTTGATACGGAAGAAAATGGATCCCCAACCCATAACTTACCAGCACGAAAATTATGGAAGATCAGTAATCCCAATACACCTAATGAGATGATCGTTTGCATGCCGAATACAAAGTGAATGCCATGCACCCAAGCCCAAGTATCTTCAAAATTCGTTTCTCCAATCCATTTCCACCGAGTCACGATACTTATTGCATCGGTTTCATTAAATACGGGGTACGTCGAATGAACATTCATTTGCTCGCCATTATTGTGAAAACCTCGTTTGCGTGATGTGATCACGCGCTTCACTGGCTCGGTTATTGGATCTTTTGGAACCGTATGCATTTCCATACAACTATTCTCCGTGATTCGAACCAACTTACAAACTTCGAATTCCATGATACGTTGATACGGATACGTTGGTGCCATCATATGAATTCGCTCGCTAATACCTGCTCGCATATCTTGGATAATAGTGACTCTAGCAATAAGAGCTGGGCCATACTTTTTCGTAATGTCCACCACGTAATCTTGCACACTAACGGATACTATGACTAAGAAAACTTTTGTCGGGTCATTCCCATGCCGAGCGAAGTTATAAACCCGAACGAAAGAAGGATCACCAGTTTGAATTTGTGTCGAGCTGCAGTCAACCACCCCAACGATAAGTTCTAAGTCGTTCACAGTAGTGGGATAGTAGTTCGAGTCTTTTACAGTTTCGCCATACATGAAGGTAAGAAATTCATGAGTATAGATCGGGGGGTCAAAAATCGGTGCTTTGGAGCACCCTTCGACCGAAACTTTCGTGGGCGACTCCAGAAACAAGGTAAAGTTGCGTGGTCTTGTATCTCCTCCTAATACACCTTGCACTAATCTACTCTCATTAATCAAACCCTTGCCAACATAGTTTGCAATATAGGACGATGTAAAATCGCCAAATGACTGTGTAGGAGAAGAGATGGAGCGTAAAACCTTAAGTGTGCTATAAGAGGCCATCATACTGATGCGGACATACTGGCACGCAGCACTAATAACCAATAGCCGACGGAAGAGAACAAACATCTGCCATTTCGTGAGTTTAGATTTTTCTTTTTTGCGACTCCTTGAGTTCCGCACAGGTTTCGGAATCACTTTGCGCTTCCAACCAGCTAATGATGTGTAAACGGAATGTTGCATTGGTTCAGTGCCTGCTATCATCTTTGGGAATCATTTCGGCTGATGTACTTATCACTGATGGCCATCGTCGACTTAGAATTCTAAGGACGTGATGAAGAAGGTTAAGGAATAGATTATGCCCAGCTCTGAAAGGCAACAATTGTAACTTCAGAGCGCAACATCTCAGAAGCGTAACGAAACACCTGCTTCAAGAGTTGAGGGCAAAAGTTAAACATATATATAAGCAGAGAGACGTTTCAAAGTCAGACTGGGTCTATACAGCCCATTTCGCTGGAAATATTTTTCTGGGCTGTTCGACCAGGATTTTTGCCGATATGTCGATTCATTCTTATGAATTCAATTCCTTGTTGTTACTACGTCTCTCTTAACACTTACCCTGTCGCGGGTTACAGTATGATGTCACAACAAATACAGTAAAGTCATAACCGATTATCGTTTCAAAAAATGGGTTTTGTCATAGACTCGGTTCTTATCATCCTTTTTGCCAAATATTTCGATGACAGCAAACATACAAAGTGGCGTGATTTCATGGCGAAGTGACAACACAGCATACTCGGTCTCTTGGCATTTGAGGATTACATTCAACAATCTAATGCTCTCTTTCATGCGGATCATGCGTTTTTTATCTGCAACGTTTACTTAATAACTATTCTTGTCGCTCTAAACCACATTTAAACCCGAGGTTCGGATTAAAATTTATTGCAAAAAACTTAATTTCCAACGTGCAATCAGAATGAATGGATTAATAGGAGCAATCGTAAAGAACCATCACTTTTGGTCTTCAAACAGGAAAAAAGGTCTGTAATCCTTCACGCAGTAGAGAAGTAACGTTACTGTGATTTTTTTGTAGATGCACACTATATGGCGGGCTCTGTCAAGACACGTTGATCATCCTGCGTTATACTGCCGTTAGAGCTAGAGCATGGTCAACGGAGCCGCAGGTCATTTTTTTCGGTTTTAACATCGAACCCTAAATCAAGTAATGACCTAATATCTCCGGTCGTTCCTGGCCTATGCGTAATAAGCTTATTAAACAAATTTTGTGCTTCAAATTTTAATGTGACCTTAATTTTAACTTTGTGTAGCAATGTTTAAAGCAACACTGTCACGTTTAAACGCCACAACTCGGACCATAGTAACGTATCGGGATATACCAATCGTGCTCTGTCTTTGACACTATTGCCCTCCACTTCGTACGCATAAACATTTGTAAAGCGATAGCCAGTTGCCTTGATCAGTGCTATCGATAGGAGATCGTTAATGCCAACGAGCATTTTACCACTCACAATCACATATCCTGAGCAGTAAATTCCATCTGCAGACGCAAACTTCATCCCCTTAAAATACACGTAAAACATCAGTTTATCGCAGGAAATAGGGTACCTTAGCAAAATTAGGATAATTTTGTTCAATCAGCAGATAGGTGGAATCCGCATGAACCAATGAAAAGCTCGAATCATGGACTAGGCGGTGGTGTAAAGGGTTATCCTTAGAGATGTCTCTGGAAAAATATACAAGCTGACAAAAGTCGACCAAAAACCCACCAAAAATATCGAAAACATCAGTTTTTCGCGGCATAGAAATGTCGTTTAAAAACCCTAAAAGTCGACCAAAAATATCAAAAACATCAGTTTTTCGCGGAAAATCTTTACTGCGAAAAACTGCTGCTTTCGATTAATCAGCCAATCGTGGGACGCGTAGCAAAAATACACACACATAATTGGTCAGCTGATGTTTCCTGCGGAAAACTGATGTACTGCGATAAACTGATGTTTAC